>JADHZB010001593.1:0-148922 GCA_015657535.1 Nephromyces sp. MM_2019
CAACTCTTCTTCCATCCACCCCCCACCCACCCACCTCGGTTTGCATCACTCATCGTATCAGCTTAATTAACAGCTTAACTGGATATCCCATTCATCACAAGTGGATGAAAATGAAAGCCAACCTCTTAAATGAGCATTTGAAGGCTTTCCGCTCGGTAAACTTAGCGAATCAGCTTCGTGTGCGTGAAGATATCCACTCCTTCTACTGCTACCCCCAAGTCCACCACCAGAATCAGGGCAATCTAAGCGTTAAGCTAGCGATATTGCCCTCTACCTTCAATGAGCTTCAGAGGGATGAAGATGAGGAACAGAAGATGCAGGAAGAAGATATGAAGAGGAAGCACATGCAGGAAAAAGTGGGGAAAACGTTGTATTTTACAGTTTTCTTGCGCTCTCTGATTCATATCGATGAAATTCATCGTTTTCTTGGCTTTTTTTCATTAAATTTAGCGAAATTTCTCTGCTTGAAGACTCCAAGTTTCCGCGAAAATGTGAAAATTTGGATGAATTTGGCGTTTGAACGCCTCAAAATCATGATAAAAACGTCAAAAAATTGGCTAATTAGATGCTTTTCTCCCTATTCTTCCTCATTTAGCTCTTTTCTCCTCAGAAAATACGCATTTTTTACTAGTTTATATCCTTTTTGTGGTTGGAATTTGTACTGGAATAGGCTTGTGTGTGGCGGTTTCCCCCACAGAAGAGGCCGCTGGAGTTATGTGAGAAATCAGCTTAGCCACTTCGTTCCCTTCTGTTACTTTAAGTTGTGGTGGGGCTTGTTTATAGAGATCGATGAGGTTCCTCAGGGTGAGTTCGCCTCCCAGGTTGATTCTATTCGGGAGGTGGAGATTACCCCCCTGGGTAATTCTACTCCAGAAAGCGATTCTACCTCTAAGAGAGCTTCCACCCCCCAGGGTGTTTCTACAGCTGAGGTCAATTCCCCCCCCCGTGTTGATTGTACCCCCCAGCGTCATCCAGTCCCTGATACCACTTTCACCCCCCAAACCCCCCCCCCAGCTCCCCACCTAAGCCTCACTTTTCTCAGCCATTTCTTCACTATTTCGCGCTATGCTGCTCTCAAAGCCCTCCTTCCCCCTAAAGCCCGCAGGCTTAGAGAGGGTTGCCTCGAAGACTTCACCGGCAGAGGCTCTTTGGTGCGTATGCCTAAGCATCTAGTGTGTGCGGCTTCTGAGCGACGCCCTCCTATCCGGGATTTACTGAATCTTTTTTCCGGGTCCCTGCCTTGTGTGTTGCAGTTTTGCAGGCACTCCAGCCTCACTCATCACGATTTTGTGCTTACTAGGCAACCTTCCTTCAAAGCTAGTGGTGTGTCGATTCCACACACTGAAGGAGGGGGGGGGGTACTACCTATCCTTGCAGGTCGTAGTGGAGGTCCCCATCCTCCGAATAGCACACAAGACGGCCAGTTCGCTCATTTAAGCTCGCTCCCTCAGGCTTCAGCTTCTAAACACTATACAAACACACGGTGTGTGTTGCATGATGCAGACGCGACACTCACTAGCACACAGAAGACACGATATCCCCCAGTCAACCACTTACGGCACACAAGTGGCACCACCAACACACATATAGCACAGTCTTCCTCCATCTTCAAGCTAGATACCAAGTTTTTCAAGGAAATCAAACTACTTTTATCTACTCTCTACAAGGCAGATCCTTCATCTTTGGCAAAGTTTGAAGATCCTTACAAGATGAAGAATAAGAAGCAGCAACAGCAGAAGAAGAAGAAGAAGAAGAAAAACATCAATCACACGAGAAAAACGAATCAGGAAACAGAGAAATCAACGGTAAATGAAGCATCTTTCTCTGGTTCTAACGTGAGAGCGAAGGCTTCCTCTCAGCGTATTCGAAGCGAAGAAGTGCGTGCGAATCAGGCTAGGCAGGAGAAGGACTTTGCCTACAATCTGGAAGAAATGGGGGGTGGAATCAGAGATTCCGGTGTTTTTCTAAAAAACAACGTCTCTTCCTCTTCTTCTCGGAAGCAGTTTTTGCCAAAAGAAGAGTTTCTCTTCTCAAAATATAACATGGGAGTTCAGATTGATGAAGCTTCCTTATACGAGACAACTCCAGAAGGTGTGGGTAGATACATTGCTTTGCGTTTGATATCACTGTGTGTTGTGTGTTGGGAAAAATCTCCGTTTATCGCTGCAATGAGGGAGGAGGAGGAGGAAGATAAGGAGAAGATGAAAACTGAGGAAGTTTTGGAAGATGATGAAGAGAAGAAGAAGGAAAAAACTGAGAATCCCTCAAAAGAAGATGATGAGAAGATAAAGAGAACTCTCAAACCAGAGGAAATGATAAAAAAGGGGTTTGAAGAACAGGAGGGATGTGTGTACGAATCCCAGGCAAAGAAGATGGGATTTTTTCTTGAAGAGAATTCCGGCGAAAAAACGAAGGAAATTGAAGATGAGAGTTTCTCTAGAGCATTACCTTCAGCAATTGTGAAGCATCCAAAGCCTATTAGTATAGCCGTTGATATATGCTGTGGAGTTGGTGGTATGACTCTGCCGCTAGCCTCAGTATTTGATCAAGTTATAGCAGTAGATATCAGCGCTTCTAGGCTAGAGATGCTAGCGATCAACTCTTCAATCTATTGTGTGCGAGAGAAGGTTACTATAGTAGAAGCTGATGCTGCAGAGTGGGTTGCTAGTGGAGCTGCGAAAACGCTGATTGATGGAGTTATTGGAGGTTTGTGTGTTAGTGTATGTTGCTATGTGTTGGTGTGTATGCTGGTGAGTATTGGTGGGTGTGTGTCTCAGTGCGTGTGTTGTGATATGTGTGTCGCTAAATGCGTTTCTTTATGTCTGTTGCGCTCTACTTATGTCGCTCTGTATATGCAGCTCTGTGTGTGCAGCTCTGTGTTTGCCGATCTTGTATGTCAGTGAGTCTTTGAGTAGATCTGCATGATTGAATGAAAGTTTTTACATCGCTAAGCTAGTGTATAGTTTGATATAGCAGCTCTTTTAGCTGCTTTATAAGCAGTGGAAGTTTTGAATTTGTGTGTGTGTGTATAGCTCTGTGTGTATAGCTCTGTGTGTGTATATGTATTTTTTTCCATATAAAAACCCTCAAGCTTCATGCGTGTGTATGTGTTCCGGTCTTCCTAATGAATGATTGCAGGCTGTGATTCTCGTAGAGGTAGAAAGATGGTTGACTGTGTATCGATGTCTCCACCTTGGGGAGGGCCAGGCTACTCAGGGCATGACAGCAGCGAACTCTTCACTTTCAGCCAGATGAAAGGTTTTGATATGATGAAGGCTTTCGAGGCTGCTTACAGGTTAGAGGAAGGTTTTAAGCTATGAGTTTGGGTGTGTGTGCATGTGATTCAAAGGTTATAAGTGTAGGGCTTTCTGTATATAGGTGAGTGTACGAGGGAGAGTGCGAGCTAGAAGATGAGAGTGTGAGAAATACTGTAGGATTTATGCGTGAGCGTATAGTTTTTATGAGCTATGCTTGCACTGAGCTCAGAAATGTGTGTGTGTGTGTGTGGACGTGGGTGTATTTGTGGGTGTATTTGTGGGTGTATATCCTTCTGTGTGTGTAGTCGTGTTGTATTCTTTGTGTATGGGAGTGTGCCGCTCAGTGTGTCGGCGTCTAACTTTCCGCGTGTGTGGGCATGTATCACTCTGTGTGTCTGTTTTTGTGAACGTATATCCCTCTGTGTGTGTGCGCATCTCTCTCTCTGTATGTACGCACACGTCCCTCTCTCTGTATATACATACATCTATCCCTCACGGTGCGCGTGTGTGTGCGCCTATACTTTTAAGGCTTACTTTTCTTAATCTCACTCTGTTAAAGCCTACAAGAAGCTACTCTATATACTCTAATGCTTTCAGCTTATCTGATAACATCTGCCTATACCTCCCAAGATCTCAGAGTTTGCTGGAGATTGCGTGTTTGGCGTCGAAGTTTTGCTACAGCGCCGTACAGTGCGAGCATATCTTCTTCACAACCTCCAAAGCCTTTGTAAGCTGGGTGGGTGTGTCTGGTGTGTGTTTTATGTGTGTGGTGTATGCTATCGGTTTTCTGTGCGTGTATTCTATGGATAGTGTGTCTATGCTATATGTTTGCTATATGCATGATATACCTTATCTGTGTGTGGTCTAAATGCATTATACACATTATCTTTCTGTATGTTCTCTTCTCACACTTTGTGCATAATATCACCTCCCCCCCCTTCACCCTGAAAACCGTGTGTGTGCGTTGCTTTTCTTCCTCTTCCTGCACTGTTCATCATATGTGTGAGTCGGATTTTGAATGTATCAGTCCACTTCCAAATTTCTTAACTGCTCCTACCTTCACCTTTGTGTGTGTGCAGTGCTTCTAACTTCCCCTAGATCAAAACCTCTCCTATCGCTATCTCCCTCCTCCTACTCTCTGCAGGTGCTAGTAGTCTACTTTTCGAAGAAGCTTGAGTGGCATCACTGGGATTCGATTTCTGAGTATATTTTTAGGCTTCCTCTGTTTCACCGAAAAGAGGAAGAAAACGTCTTTTTCCATGAAGAAAAGGAAGATGAGGATGTTCAGCAGCATCAGGAAGGAGGAGATATCAAACTTTTGAAGCAGCTTCTAGCCGCTGTGAACGTGCCCTATTGGGCTAGTCTACTTAGTAGCCCAAACTGAGTAGCCTTAGCTGAGTAGCGAGGAGGGTTAAGGGTTTGTGAGATGGTAGGAACGTAGGTTTTTTTGCGTATGTGTGCGTGTGTATAGGGTGAGGAGAGAGAAGATAGCGGAAGAGGTTTTTATTTTGCGAGGAGAGAAGAGAGAGAAAAGGAGGAGCATGTGTATGAGGGGAAGATGGAGGAGATGTGAGTGGGGAGAAGGGGGAGGAGATGGAGGAAGATATGTGTAGAGAGAAGACAAACGAAGATGTGTGTAGAATGAAGAGAGAAGATAAGCTCTTGGTGGCGATGCGACATCGAGCATGTATAATAAAGTATGCATATGTTAATAGAGCTAACAAATCTTTTTTTACTTCGTTATATATCTGTTAGGCTCAAGCATAGTAGGTTTAACTCTCTTCCTTATCCTGTGTGTGTGCGCGGTTTTTTTCTCCTCGTACGGGTGTTTTATGTGTGACCACCATCCTGCGCATGCATGGTGCGTGTGCAAGCTATGTGCGACCTCAGCATGCTGGGTGTGCGCATGATATTCGAGCAACGTGCTGCGCGTGCATGGACGTAATTTACGGGCTTCGTGCAAGTGGTGTTATTTTGATGTGTGTGTGTATCATTTCAAGCTACGGTTTTTGCTTGTGTTTGCCGTGTGATATGTCTGCGAATCATGTTTTTGCACCGTATTACGTGTGTGTGCATCATTTTCAGGCATCCTCTTGCGTGTTTTGCTGTGTGTGTACACGGTTTCTTCTTTATGCAGGGTCTGCGTCTTCCCCTTCATGCTAACACACACTCACCTAGACTTTTCATTCTTTGATATAAGGCGCTCTCTTCTCCAGTATTAGTACACTGAAATTTCTGAGTAAATTTTGATATTTTTTTTCTTTCTGCCTCATTTCCCTGTTGCTGCTGAAATCTTTGAAGGAAGCATAATCGATTTTGTATTGTTTACTCTACTGAATTGCTACCGTGTGTTGTTTTGAAAATATTTTTCGATCCTCTTCATCCCCCAGCACACACTTTGAAGATACCAAAGAGCGTTTTCAAGTCTTACTCTCGCAAATCCCAGAGTATGTGTGTGTGTGTGTGTAAACAGCTCTCTTCCACATGGTATCAGATCCTCTTCAATCGTCGAACTTTTCGCACTTCATTAAATTTATCGGCGCTATTCTCTGTTTCTTCTTCCGTCTTCTCATTTTCATCTTTTTTACAGCCTTTTTCGGTAGATTTCCTCTTTTAAGCTGAATTTTCGTGCGACTAGTGAACCCTTGAACATTTTGTTTTTAGTCGAATTCGCACACATGCTGCTAATTTTGTAGTTTTTTCTAATTCTCTTTGCCTAATTTTCCTCTTACTGATTGTAATAAAGCCATTTAGGGTTTATTAAAATCACTTATAGGGGAGAAAGTAGCCTAGAAACTTTCGTTTATTTGTCATCTTAGGTTGTCGTGAAAAAAATTTTCTCCAGTAGTATACTACTGGATTTTTATTTCTAATCAGATTAAAGTTTTGCAAAAAAAATACGAAATTTAGTTGATACGCTGGAAATTTATAGATTGTAAACTAGTGTATTAATTAATCATCTCACAATATTCAGGAATATTCGATTTATTACTGAAGATGTAAAATTTGATAGCATTTATATAATGCTAAAAGCATCAAATTTGTTGATTATACTCCCTCATCATGGTCTGCTAAAATGCCTGCTAAAAGCATTTGTTTAGACTTTGAGGCAGTGTGTCAATCTGCTGGCATTTTGCAGCGACAATAGTACGCAGAATCTGCGTCGTACACACATAAGCTTCAAAATTCTCGATGCTTCATATATATTCGAAGTGGTATCAGCAGCCTCTGCTTCACAGCCTTACTGTGAAAGGGGAAAAGCGCAAATTTTCCAGCTTTTTTGACGGGAAAACCGCTGTTTTTATTTTTTTTATTTGCTTTGCTGTTCGCTGCAAGATGACACGCCAGCACGATATCAAAGCACATTCCATCGCACAGGGGAATAAATCGTCCTTCCCTGCTCGACGAGCTTTTTTTGAGAATTTCATTGCATAACAGAAATATATTGCGAAAAATGTAGCCCCACTTTTTTATTTTAGCCTACACTCCCTCGTTAATTAAGCATTTCACTCCTTTTGCAAAAAACCCCTCCTCATCTACATTGGAAAATCCCATCCTCGAAAGCTTGTTATATTTTTCCCCTCTGCCCAAGCCCTGTGTCTTTAGCACTAATAAAAATTCTGTTTAAACCTGCAAAAAATCATGTTGGCGTTGTTAAGAGTGCACCGATGAGTCCATAAACCTGAAAGTGCTATTGTTTTTCAAGGGTTTTGCATTAAGTGAAACCTCTTAATCTTACCTCATGGAGTTATTTCTAGCTACTCCCACTTCAAACTTGCTTTTTGCGAAAAGTGCGATGAACGAAAAAATAGCTGTACATTATCTACCGGCTTGAACTTCCTTATGGCTATTCCATTTCTTTATTAATAGAGGAGATTATATATCACCTGTCAAAGCCTTTACTGGCTGCTAAACACATTTTTTTCTGCTAAACCAGTGTTTACACAAAGAGAATAAGTCAAAAGTTTCTCTTTTGGCTCATCCCCGTCATGGAGTACTGCCTCTGCTACTAACAGCTTGTGACGTGCAAATAGAGGATATAGAAAGATAGAGATAGTGAATGAAATGGTGGAACAAATTTAGAAGTAACGGAGACCGGCGGTGGTAGAAATATTATAATAGAAAGAGTGGTAGACGTGGAAATAGTGGTGGACTTGGTAAAACACAGATAAGAGGGAGATATTGTAAAACAGAGATACAAAAATAGACACTGAAATAGAGATACTACAATAGAGATACTGCTTTATACTCTACAGAGACTTTCCCTCATCTCTCCTTCGCGGGATTCTCTTTCCTTACTGAGATAAGCTCTCACAAGGTTTTCAAATTTTTTGCAGGAAATTTAAACCTGGGCAGCATGAAACTATTGTCTGCTTCATTACCCTAAACAAGCTAATATACCTTTCCTTCAAGAAATCTACTTACATAAATCCCTAAATTCAATTCAAGCTTCCACGAATTTTCATGCAAGTTATGCAGTAAGATACGCACAAAAGTGACACACGCGCACGGAAACGACGTGTAGATATGCATGGGAAGGGTTCACGGCAGACTTACAAAAACACAAAGCATCCGTAGGTTTGCTAAAAGGCGGAATACATAAATATAAATCATCAGGAGAATATAATCAAAGATGTACTCACTTATTAGAATAAGATCAAGGATATACGCACTTTTGATGTACACGGACTCACTACAATATATCTATCAAAGGAAACAATTGCATAAACCACCTGCTGCATACATAATAAAAAAACTAGACTTTCTTGCAACGCACACTACCCGACAGCGTTATACGCACAAGTCGTAAGTGACTGCCATGCTAGCTGTGCAGCGCGCTCTCTCCACTTGCTCTTCCTGCCACAAGTCCAGTCCACCTGGTTATTGGCTCGCCTGATATATGATCTCTCCTCCTTCAGCGGCGTTTATATACAGCCTCATCAGTTGCTTAAGAAAATTCCCACGTGAATACTCCTTCTCGCCGCTTTCATTCAACCCAACAACTCGAGGAAACTCCCTAACAACGTAGGGTACTGCATAACCTGATGGATTATCGTCCCTGCCAAACTAGTCAAGCCTTTTAGCAACAGCTCTTGGTCGGGGTTTTCTGCCTCGTTGTTCTCGGACAAGTTCTTGATGAAAGCTGCTATCGCATCTTCGTACTCTTGGGGATTTAACAGAATCTCCTCAAGAGTTGCATGAAGTAGCGAATCAGAACTTGCATCCTCTGTGGTTGCTCCGGCTGAACCCCACAATGAACGAGCGGCTACTTCTTGTACATCCATGTCAAAATTTACGGCGTTTTTGCTAGGTTTCAATAATCTCTGGCATCTCGCAGAATTTTCTACGCTCTCTAAGCAAGCAGCCTTCTCAGTGAACCTGTTTGCGCTGATGGGGCGTGTAGAATTTAGAAACCCACAAGCTACTGCTGGGCAGGTGCAGCCAGAGAGAGCGTATGCCACCCTGTAGCAGCTACCATTCTCAACGGGGGCGGCTTCGGCAGGTGTGATGATTTCATCGTTGTCCATTGCAAGGGGAGCATTCTCCTCTTTGGCTCTAACGAAAGCCGAGAAGCTCAAGAGAGCAAGTGCAAAAATGAGAAGCAAAGAGCGGTTTGCCATTGCGCAGCCGTTTGAAAAGTTTCTGAAAAAAATACGAGAATGAGGGGAAATTGCTGAATAGGTTAACATGTGTTAAAGCGTACTAATGAAAGAGAACTAGTAGTAGGTGGGATCCTGAGGAGAAATAAAGATGATGCTACTGATAATACTGCTGTGTATGCTAGTCGCAGCATGTTTACATCGCTTTAAGAGTTTTTCTCCTCATAGGAGAAATGATATTCTCAAGCATTCCTGCCTCCTGACTGGTGGCTTAATCACATTTTTCGAAGCAATCTTTCTCCGCAGCTCTTGTGCTTTTTATTTATCCTACCGTATAATATAATCCTTCTACGACGCTACTTCTGTCTATTCGTATCGCTTTAGGTGCTAGTTATACTCCTCACAAATTTCTTTTTTCTTTAATTATATCTGGGTTATTTCTAATGGGGAAGCTAGGCTTGCCACACCCAAGAAACCGGCTATGCTCACGCTTATTCTCATCTATTTTTCCCTATCCTTATTTTCCACCAAAAATAGCCCTTTTATGTCTCCACTACCTGGAAAACTCAACCCGCTGAGGCAAAAACCTAATCTGTGCTGCCTTCTCAAGTGAAAATCCCTGACTCTGATATTTTATATGGCTTTCCCAATTTTTGGCTCCCGCATATCACTCTGTCACTTTCATATCTGGGCTAATCCTATTCTATCTGTGACTCCTCTCATACTTATCCCCCCCCATTACTGAGTATTTCTATCGTGATAATCTATTTTGCAACCCAAAAGATGCCCCTTTGGAACTGCACGACAGCGGGGGAACTCTCTCTTATTTTTCTTCTTACTACCGCTAACTGGAGATATCACTTTAAAATTTTGCTTACTCTAATCGAGCATGAATTCTTAACCTATGGCCATGTTATGAGTATTTAAACCAGAAGAATATCTTATTAGCTAGAAAAAAATTTCTCCGGCTGCCGCTCCGGCTTTCCAGCTTTCTTAATCCTACATCTTCCGTATGCTCTAAGCTCAATTGAATGTCTTTTATTTTTTGTGACCTTACTGTTTTGCAATACTCCGATGAAATATGGGCACTCAACTGTAAGGATAACTGTTATTTTTTCCGAGTATGGGAATCTATCCTGGCTATAGCTTTAAAATTACTGGATGATCATTTGAGGAAGTTGATCAATCTAGTATAAACCGTTATTGCGGTATCTGGACTCTCATAGACGAACGTGTTTTTACACTTAGCGGCAACGAGCACAAACGATAGTTGCATTTAGCTAACCTGTAAGTATTTCGCAATTATTAGGGTACAGCCAGCCGGGCGTTTTTTCACCAAAAAATTAATGCCTCGCAAGATGTAGAAAATTACCGAATAAAACCTGCGCACTTAAAACCTTTTGTGAAGTCGACGACGCAAATTTTTTAACGAAGAGATTAGGTATTATATTATAATCGGGGTCGACCCCAAGAGGGTAAGCACCTTAAGTGAGCGAGGTCTGCCGTCAGCGTGGTGAGACACCTGAAGTCCTGCCGGCGATACTCGAAGGTAATAGGTGGAGTAGGAAGGCTACATATTTCCTACAGCGCAGGCTAAGCGGAGTAGGCTTAACTGTAGTCTATACACGTATTTGAGTTTCAGCATTTTCTGTCGCGGATTCTATAGTGCTCATCATTTCTTTAGTGTGCGGCTGGCACGTTTTCAGAAAATACTGTCGCGAAACCTGCCGAGCTTATCATTTATTTGGTAATCAGCGCGAGGAATTTCAGCATTTTTGGTTGCGGTAGTTAGTGCGCCACACACCTTGAGGCGAATATAATATGTAGCTCGACTGATATACCGCTATGCAATATTTCCCAGATATGCTTAAAACTTCCAGTCTTAACGGTTATAGCTCATAGTATTACTTCTCTTGCCGATAGAATTCGCCTGGTCGAAGCTAGAGCGATCATGTTCCATTGAAAGTTGTTTCATTGTCATTTTGAATGTGACGTGGTGTAGAAATGTCTCGGTAGCTGAATAGCATCTTTTCACGTAAAATTTTTAAGATAGCAAGAATTAAACCACATTGCGGCATCTATTTTACTTTAGCTGGAATTAGAGATTGTTCAGGTGCTGCTATTACATGGAGATTCTGGTTTTAATGTATCTACCTTCGACTTATTCGAGTATCCTTCATATTGTTCTCCGGAATGACAAACTTTTGTAGGTACGGATAACAACTGTATAGCTCCGCTTCATTACGCAACGTTTTTTACCCTTTTATGTGACATGCATATGCACCTTCGTTAAACTACGCGAATCTCTTTCTGGACTAGCAGTAGCCTGTCTGCTTCCGATTTTGCTTCGTCCTACGGGAAGTGTGTGGCCTTGCATTGCAGATACCGATATACGCTACTTTTCATGCTAGAATATCCGCGCGAGACGCAGAAGCGTATACCAATTCTCGGTTATCCGCTATCGAGATACTATCCGTCAACCTTTTTCAACCTCTGAAGAACCAATTAAGCAGCTTCAGGCGCGCGCTCTTCCAATTTAATTAAACATCACAAGTCACCCTCCAGTGCGCCTTCAACGGAACTTGGCACATGCCGCTGGCATGTCGCTGCAAGGATAGATATGCGAATAATATCGCCTCTCAGCCAACTTCCACGTTGAGAAATTTATAAAAGTATCGATAGCGACAATTGAAATATTGTGTCGAAACTCTGGTTTTTGCACGGCCAAATTCGTTTATGCTTATTTAGTATATGGCAGCGCTCATAACTAAGTCTTTCTCCCATCCTATTTTCAAAAAGGAGCAATATAAAAAGGGGTGACGCATAGCCACACACACTTTAGCAAAACGTTCTTTTACTTGTCTGGATACATTTTTAACTTAGATTGATAACTTCATGAAATAAAAAGTGCAGTTGCTAATGATTTTAGCACTGGAATATGACTAGCAAAAAAACCTTGATTAGTTGAAATTAAAAAATTAATTGTCATCGTTGAAGCGACCAATCTACAGAGAATTCCGCCAGTAAAGCTGCAAAAAAGAGGATCAAGTCGCCTCATGAGCACCAGGGCGTTCCAACGATATTCGTGTCATCAAAATATTTCAAACGCTTGCCTAGGCGATTTCCCGGTCACTTGTGCCTCTAAAAGCATTCTTGCTACAGTACAATCATTTCATGAATATCGATAGGTTCATTGCGACTGTCACACAAATACCCGCCTCTATCAACGATATCGTGGCATGCATGCCTTCGTTTTTGCCGATGTGCATGAACGAACCGTTCTCTCCGTGCTCTGTTAATTCAACCAGAAGGAAAAAAATCCGCTTTTCCCATGCTGTAGTACACCTTCACTCTTGACCAAGCCATGTTCACGCGATTCTGGCGTACCACTCCCGTCTTGTAAGCTGTTGCATAATAGCAACCTCAGAAGCTACGTTCGTGACTTTTTCGATTTCATCTGTAAATGTTGCGGCAGGGTATGTAAGTGTCACAAGGATCGCTTGAACTAAGAAAAATAGCTTTTATTATCATATTTACCTTCTTGCTTGTGTCTCGTTGACTAATTCCTTATCGCTGATATGCAGTTTTAGCTATAATGGACGCATGCGACTGCTTTCACGTTAATACGCACATTCTCGTATTCTGTATACACTATCCTAGAAGTAAGTATATGGTGTCAGGGTTCACATACATTCATTGCTTATACAAACCCCAAAGAATATTATAAACGCACAGTAGTAGCATGCTCGTCCGTGTTAAGCAATGAATCGTAATGTTATTCCTCTGAAACCCTAGGCGGTCCTTCGGTGTAGTCATTTCTTTCTTTTTCTAATACGAGTGAAAGATTTTCATTTACTAAGCAGTTATACGGCGTTCATGGGTAAAAAATCACAAAAAAAATCCTACGAGACCCTAAATATCAGTATATCTTCAAGGCAAGGAATACCGATGAAGCTTTTTTTCAGTCTACCCTTTGCCATACATTCATCGAATGGCCTCAAAATATCTATTATGCTTCGTGATTCTGCATTGCTACATCGCTGCAACTTCTATGCTCTCTGAAGTAGTAAATAGGGCGGCCATGTGAGCCAATATATCCCCGGTCCGATTTACATGCTGCTTGAATACGTTGATAGCCTTTTTTCATCCTTTGGGAATTGCTTTCCTGTGAGGTTTCGCTTATGTTTTTAATTCATGGCTTCACGCATAACGTTCTCCGAGATCCTAGAAGCTTGCTTAAACTCTTGCATGAAGCTTTGCCAATTTCTTTGGGTATAGCATGGCGTAAACCTTATTTTCCACACCAAATCAAAGAACTCCCAAGCTTGCTCCATTCTAACTCCATCCTATTTTCATGCTTGGCAATGTTATTCATACTTCCAATGCTATGTTAACTCAATTTTGATACTTGGATACATATCTGAAAAACCTCACAATCTACCAATTGTTTGTATTGTGTTATTTGCTACTAACGATATCAATTGAGGCGCGCATGTTTCCGTCAGTGTTGAACCCTACTTCGTACGCGCGCGTTCCCGGGTACTGCTACCCCGCTTGCATGCGTATGACACCACTTGGTGTCCTAAGTCGTTGGCCTTATTCCTTCAATCCAGCAGTGACCTAACTTTTCCGATGTCGCTCATCGCCTTTTCCCATTGATGCTATTTTACGTTCCCCCCCTCACAAAATTAAGTTTAGACGTCCCCGTCAACTTCCGGGTTTCCAGAACCCTATTCAAAAAATCTTCTCTCCTGCCAGACAGGCCTTCCCCTCTACAAAACGACATTAATCCGGAAGTAATTTGCCCTATATCGCATCTCCTCCAAATTCTACAATGAGCCGCTACAACCTCTTCACCTCGTGTAGCCGGCTTTTCACCCGAAGAGTGCAGACTTCCCCGGCACCCATTCAAAAGTTTTCCTCCTTGAAAGCCATACCTGCCAAGGGGGCAATCCTCGCTGCCTCCTCTCCTTTCCTCTTCACGTCGTACAATGACGAACCCACTTCGTTGTCAGAGATGATTTTTCTGACAGGAAAATCAGTGAGCTACTGCGTCGAGAGGATGTTCGAGAATGAGGTTGGTCAGTCGCTGCTTACCGCACTTCTTGTTTTATGTTACATTGGAATTGTTGGTAAAGAAGGAATGCTGTACGGATTTGTTCATCGTTTGAAGTTCAAGTATCCCACGCAGTTCAACATGGTAGGGCACCCTCGTTATCGCCGACATTTGCCGCCAAATCCTCTACTGAAGAAGTAGTTGGGGGGGGTACACTGTATAGCGAGTGAAATACGTATACTTCAGGAGGAAAGAATCGGTACGTTGATATAAACTGAGGAATTTGGTTGAATAGATGTATATGTGCACCGCTTGCTAGGTACCTATGTAGGAGCATAGGTATGTGCATCCCATGAGAAACCTTAGATACAGAGCTATTGGCTCGTTTTTCGTACGTTTATCCATGGTAGCGCACTATGATTAATTGAGAAAGGTGTGGTCTGTTACGAAGGCTGTTTCCAGGAGCTGCCTCTTAGACGAGTATAGTGAAAGCTCACGATACCACCAAATGTCGAGGTAACTGCTTGTCGTGTAGCTCCAGCTTGGGACTTGTCGACGATGCGCTATTTTTATTTTTTGCTTTTTTCGTGCTTTTGTTGTCATATCTTGGTGAGCTTATCCTTGCCAACTGTTCAACCACCTGAACTTGTAGAATGCTTTGATACAGAATATCGAAAAAGTTGATATTTCCTGGGTGGTGTGTATGAGTGTGTGTTTCTCTGGCTAAAAGAGAAGGGGGGTTGGATTTTGTGGAATTTCGCCCATTCCTCGTATATCGCTAGTGTCATAGCCCTTGCTTGATGATTGGAGGCTTGCAAATGTGCGTTTTACTAACCAATACCTCTTCTATATGTTTTAATTCAAAGATCATAAACTTATAACGTGGTACTCGATGTGACTACATAAACATCCGCTATAAATTTAAGCTATCTAAAATGCCGAGAGATGCTCCAATATCCGCAATTGCGCAAGCGTGGATGCATATGAGACGTATCCATTAGAGGAAGGCTTGCCACTGTAAAGTCTATCAGTTACTTTATTGCTTTAAGCCATTCGTGCGGCTCCGTTGGTAACTATTATATAGCAGTGTAGCAACGTAAGAACTATGACTTCATTCATATTTAAGACTTGGAAAATTCCACGTAATTATCCCGTATATTAATATGCTAATTAAGTAAATTTTCCATTGCCAAGAGCCCTTCTAAAACTCAATGGAATGAAATTCGAAATTACTTGCTGGATTGAAGCTCGAAAGAACTTGATTTTTCATCCTTCATTGTTTTCTAAATAGGAGGCGAAGGGAGTTTGAGTACCATAGAGCTCGTTGAGAGATTTTTTTCCACAGGAAAAACTATGCAATGCAGCACCCGAAAGATTAAATTCGCTTCGGGACATCAAAATAAAACTTGAAGAGGAAAGCAGCGGCTTGTTTTCTATAGATAAACTTAAACAAGAACTAGTTTTATTAAGAGATTGCCCAAAAAAAAGTACGCAATCATAGACATGCCTATTTACTGGAGTAAGGTAAACGTGGAAGACCATTAGAGGACTACTATAGTTTACTCCAATGTTTCATTCAGTAGCAGAGGACTCTGCCTATCTTCCGCAATCCTGCTAACATATGCCGCAGCGATATCTTAATTTTTCGATATATCACGACTGTAGCGCCTTTTTCTACTGTGAAACCACTTCTCCTGTAAGATACCGTTATTGCCTACCTACCTGACTCATTTTTTTAGGTGTTTGCAGCAATACTGAACATGCTTCATGCCATTATCTAAGCCTTGGGGGATAGTATGGGTATGTGTCAGACAGGGTAATCGTATCTCCAATAACCCTCCCGCCCTGCATAATTCTTCGCAATGCACCTCGTATCAGCCTAAGCCCACTTAGGTGGTGTGACTTATCCGAATCGAAGAGCTCTATAATATTATCCTGCTTTTGGGATTTTTTTCTATTTTACTATACCAACCCTTCTCGTATAAGTTTGCCGCTCATGATGCGCAGCTCATGTACGCAGTGACTTCATATGCGTTACCTTTCCCCCGTTTATTTTACTAGCGAAAAAATTAAGATAAAATCACGCTTGGTGTTCTGTGTGTACGCGCCCATACAAAAATTTTGAAATCGGTGTCACGGCCTCGCCACGTAACCTGCTAATGGTAAGAGAATGTCTTGCGCTTCAATGGGAAAGGGAACCAAATCTTAAAAAGAAATAGAGCCTCACTGAAGGTCATACAAGTATAGAAAAGAGTGATTGTTACCACGTAGCATAGATGCTAGTGTCACGCACACATTCACAAGGCATGCCAGCAATAAATATACACCATTTATTTGTCGGGCTTGAAGTTTAGACGCAAGGAAAGTATGCTCGCCAGCTGAAATCTACAGGCAGCAAGAAGTGTTAGCGGTCTGTTTTACCTGCGAGTAGCAGAAAAACCTGCGAAATCCATCGTTTTTCTGCCGAAATAAGTCTGTACCAGCGGTAGACATAGCCAGTACCACTTTCAAATATCAAGCAGATGGTGTTGCTTCGCGGCAAATTACTTGTCTTAGGCTAGCGTGTGCGGTTGTCCCACTCTATTGCCTCTTACTAGCGCGTATTAGCGCCGACATGCGGTGACGCTCACGCAAGAGCGTAAAGCAGCCACGTTGTCAATGCAGCTCATCACAGACGGTGATATATTAGGGGAGGATGTATATCTTTTTAAGTCATGGGAAAAGGTTGATTGATGGAACCACGCTAGCCTTTGGGGCGACAGAACTGAGAAAGGGGAGCATGAACGCTCCCAGCTGAGATTAATAATCCTTCAGTATCATCCGGAGTTTATATATAGCATTTACTAGGGTCATCAAAATTAGCCACTATTCACCCTGGATCGAATTGTATTGATAATGTTTTGGCTAAAATGGAACTACTGACTTTCTGAGGAAAAAAATTCATCGCGGAAACTTCAGTATGGGGATTTATCACTTTAGGCTCTCCGGTAGAGGTCTTCTAGTTGCATAGCACTTAATGTCGCGGGTAAGGTGAACTATTTTGGCAGTTTAAAATCCACAGGGTTAGGGAATGCACCTAATAAACTAAACACATCTCAACAGATATTCCCCAGCTTCCAGATAGAAACACCAGAATTTCACGCCAAAGTAACCAAAGTAAGCTAACTTGGGGGTTTGAAGGCAACCGAAGAAACCTGGGCAGGTCTATAATGCTAACTTTATAGGCCAATTGAATGCAGCAATAAACGCTGCACTGGCGCATATTAATCAATTTAATCATCCTACCAATTAGGATTGAGAAAAAAACTAAAGAAGACATGAAAATTGAGGCTTTCTTCAGCAGCATGCTGGAGCTAAATTCCGCGTACGATGCTAGACAAAACAAACAAAGAAAATACTAAATTGATCGCGCGTTAGCGTTAAGTCCGCGGCTGAAAAAATATTTCGAAGCTATAATTTTTCTACAAAGGCGAAAAAAAGGCGCCAGTCAGATTAGAAAAAGCTTAAACAGAAAAGGGAAACTAAGCCATCTGATAAGGCCAGATTTCTAACAAAAGAGTGATTTCTTCCTTTCAAAATCACATACCACAAAGAACAAATTTTCTTAATATTAGGATTGAAGTATACGTTGCAATCAACAAAGAAGTCCTCTCAGCGCTACTAGGAGGAAAAGCATGGCAAGTACTCTTGACGTATAGCATCATAAGCTATACGGACAGAATGAAATGCCTGTGCACTTGCATCAATTTGAGTTTTAAGACTGAAAGGTATAGGATTTACCAATATTTAATGATCTCTCTTCACTATCGGCAAACTTCCATGTTAAAAATACCTAAAACTCCGCTAGTTCCTCTAGAAACAGCCTCTCAATTGACCTCAAAGCTAAGTAGGAGGAGGGGTTGACCAGCCTTCAGGTATCGGACCATGATCAAAGACTATTTCCCTGAAAGAAGAAAGGAATAACATCAGGAAAAAACGGGTATCGCCGCTTTACAAAACCAAAAAAGCGTTAGCCCTAGCGCGGTGATTGCACACAAGATTCAACTACTAACATCAAGTAACCGGAAATATCACTGACTGCTCAACAAAAAGCACCAAACATGCTACTCGCGCTTCAGCAAAATCAGATGATGCACACCCAAATGATACACACCCATACCCACATAACACATACACAGACATACTATACTCACACGTAGTACGCAGAGATAGTACACACACATACGCAGACATAGTATACACACACACACATACACCTACATAGTACACACATACCCAGATGATATACAAACATTTTCCAAACCCCCTCCTGAGATTCTAAAACACACTAATATAAACCTGTGACAAGTCCAAGTATGTAAAATAGCCTCTGGAGACCCAATACCACCTCCAATAGCATCTGCCCCAGGACCAAACCAATGGTTTTGAGGAGCGCCTGTTGTTCTTGCTCTCAAACCCGCATAAGTCGTCCCATTTACTGTATTTGCCAGCATATACTGCAGAAATTGTGGGTCTTTTGATACTATTGCCGCCGTTAAGTTACTCTTCATTCTCTCACACGATGATACCAGCAAATTCTCTTCACCTCCTTTCCACTCAGTAATGACTTGCACCGGGCCAAACAACTCAGTTGTAGCCAATTCAAAGTTTTTCCGCGAGTGAAGAATCGATTGGAGGGGTATAAAAACCGCTGTGGGTTCAAAAAGACCATAGCAACTTGGAACTTGAGTTTTTTCTATAGGATTTCCGCCAAAAATTAGAGTAGCACCGGGTATACTCAACAAGGACTGGAAGCAGGGACAGCGTGTAGGGTGGAGTGTGTAGGGTGGAATGTGCAGTGTGGAGAGAGTGGTGTGAATGTGCAGGCAGAGCATGCAGATAGAGAGATTAGTGTGAGACAGGTATACTAAAAAAGCATACAATAATATTATTGATAAAATTGACGTTCTAAAAAACCCAAAGAAACTGCAGAATGTATAAAATAGGAGAGAGCACAGGTTAAGGGGAAAAGACTTCAAGTATACAGTGCATTGTGGGTTAAGTGTAGGGAGCTGGGTAGCTGCCTGAAGAAGTGAAAATTATAAGAATTTTGCGGCTTTTCCCGCAATTGCAGGGAGCTAGCAAATCTTTAGCGTGTGTTTGCCATGCGAGTATAACAAATGTGTGCACTGAAAGACTTTTTAGCAGTCGAAAACTAAAATATCACTCATTAGCTTTTCCACAAAAAAGTTATGGCCTTAGAAAGAACACACATATACAAAATCATCGATTGAGTAATACACTATAAAACAAGGCAATGACTATAAAGAAGAAAGCAAATTGTTACGAGAGAAAAGTAAATACTATGAAGCATAGTGAGTGCATGCATGTAGATAAATACTACAGTTTAAGCCTCTGTAAAGAGATAAAGGGACTTGAAGCAGACGAGTTGATAATATTATTTTTCACTACTTTTACGTCTAAGCCAAAAATCGAAAAAAAGTTTCACACCGGGGTGAGTAGTATATACACATGTGTGCTAGACTACAGCATACTCGTGTGTGTGTGGACTACAGCATACTCGCATGTGCGCTAGACTACAATATACTCGTGTGTGTGTGGACTACAGTATACGCTTGCGTGTGTGGACCACACACAAGATATTAAAAATGAAAAGTTTGGGGTTTTTGCGGATATTCTGCGGATGCAAGACTTGCCAAAGCAGCATACCGGGAAAATCTACTCAAACACACAGCAGCATATTTGAGTTTGAAACCATTATGGCATTGCTTATGGTAGCAGCAGATTTCACGCTGGCAGCTTTGCAGGTGTTAACAGAGCGGTATACATCCCTCATCATAACCTTTTGATATTTTCATCTAATGAGACGAAAAAAACGTGACATTTAGTGGAATTTAGTTTGATGCAAAGTGAAGCTTTTACGTACTTCTTGAAGTTTAGTAAAGTAGTAGCAGAAACGTCAAAATATCCTCTAAAGACCCATGAAAATATCCTTAGCAGCTCATCTAGTTGGGCAGCACTCACAGTGATTTTTTTCTAGGGAAATTCATCTACCACACGCATATTTTGTAGACAACACACACATTGAAATTATAGATATCACACATACACACACAAGAAGCCCAGAAAGATATTCACGCTCATGTAGATTTCCTCAAAGTAAGATATTGCGGCTTAGTGGGGTAGCAAACAATAGCTTTAAACATCAAATGATGACACACACACATCACACACACTCACATTAACGTGGTTTTGCACTTCCTTGCTGGTGTGTGCTAAGAGGGGGGTGGAGCTAAGATCCCGTAAACTGAAGAATAAAAGAAATCACATCATAATCGCTTCTTTTTGGGGTTAACTGCATGTTCACATCTTAATACAACACATACACACATAGTATACAACAGTGCACGTATCGTGTGGTGGTGTGTTCAATCTGTGTGTTTGAGAACCTGAATACAGTGTGCGTGTGTCGGTGAGTCTGCATAAGGGTTTTAAAATGCTGATTTAAACATGTGTAAGTGTGTGCAAGCTGTAATCCCTTTACGCAAGAGTAGTCCGCCTTCAATTTGGTAAAGCATTCGCTAATGAGATGAGCACTAAATAAATTGGCAACTGGGAATGCCGAGAGATACACACAGATTGATATGAAGATGGAGTACACACATATCATAGCAAGTACACCGATGCGTACATAAAATCCAACACGCACACAAATACCAACACACATAAAAACCACTACACAATATACAGCACATACCAACACACAACACACACCAACACACAACACACACCAAAACCAACACACATAGAGTGCTTCTCTCCCATTCTCTTCAAACATTGAAGAACACAACGTAAACTTCAACCATCAAAATCTGCAACACACAGTTTCTCATGTGGAATACGCAAATACAGCGAAAACAACAGCATAGAGCTACAGAACACCCAAAATCATAGTATACTGAAAAACAGCAAACAAACGATCTTTTTCAATCCTATCAGAGAACAGAGCAGCCAATATAGCAGTCATAGCGAATCTTCAATTGAAGAGCCACGCACACACACTCAAACCTTCTGGTAGCAGCCAACTTCTTCAGTTTATCCAGCAGCCCAGCTTCGATCCAGGAAGTGTGAGCGAATAACATAGACTGTGCTGAGCACTTCTGGCCTAAAAAAAGGATTGTAAAGCGCTACTAGCCTCAAAAAAATACTCACACACACATACATATGTACATGTGTGCATATTTCAATGCATACAGATATACAGATAGCAAACATGCTCAAACAAGCCATCTCATACATATATATATATATACTGTGAACCGGATCGCGAAGAAAGAGCAGTTACTAACAGAATTTAAACTACATTTCCCACTTAGCTACTCACAATACATATATCTTAAAAGAGAGCAAGGATAAATTCGCGTACAGACGAAAGCACAAGCATCTTGCAATTGTGTATTCTACATGATCAAGGCTTTCACGGTTGCTGATGCCGTATGCAAACTTGAAAACACTCAGATACCGCCAGGAAGTAGACCTCCAAAAATGTAGGTGCACACACACACACACACACACATATTGACGGCCGGAAATAGCTTCAATCCAAGTACTGGCTCAGCCAATTCCTCTAAAACAGGGTCTTCAAACATGAAGAACACAAAAAAAAACAAACACTGAATGCCCTCAGGGAAGCATCACACACACAAGCATCCGCTCAACTTCTAATATAAAGAATTTTCTTTTGGTTTCTCATTCGAAGATAAAAGAGATGCTGCACCTCATAAAGATACACGCAGCAGAGGATGAAATTAGTCGAAAATACGGAAAAAACTAGTATTTTACAGAGATAACTGGAAAATGCAAAAAACAGGGGAAAGCATGAAGAGAGGAAAAAGATTATGATGAAGAAAAGGGGAAAATACAGAGAAAAGAAGCGGAAAGCATGAAGAGACGCAAAATTTTCAATGAATCAGGATATTTCAAAAGTTTTTCAGAATAAAACAGAAGTAATAATCACAAAGGCAAAAAAGAAAGCTCAAAAAAAGCAGAAAAAACAAAAAAAGACAGAACATTATCAAAAAAATAGAGAGGGCAACAACATACACACACACACACACATATCAAGCTTCTTCAATATACTACGCGAAAACACTATCTTCTTAGCAAAGCTTCAATCACCTGATATAGCAAATGCATCCTGATCACACTGCCATGCTACGTACTCAAGCTCTAAAGCAGTAGGCTTATCAGGCCCCAATATTTTCCAGTCAAATCCTGAGTCTTCAATCCTTATTCTACCTTCCATCACCTCTATAAGCTTTTCAGCTATGGCAGTGCTACCTGAAATGACACACACAAACAGTGAGAGATTGAGTTACTTAAGGGGATAAGTAAGTGAGTATGACAATGGGAAAGCTATTTGGGATTGCACACACACACATACTTAAACGCACAGATGGGTACTGAGATTGCACATAGTGCAGCACACAGCCCCACATACTCCACTCCCACACATATGCACACCCAATATATAACGCATCCATCATATGAACACACTGAAGGATAAAAGCGTATATCCGGAGGCTCCCACCTAACCAACGTCGATCCTACTACAAGGCTCTCAAGATTGAACACACACACACAAACTTTCCAAAACGCACATAAACAAACTTTTTATTACTCCCAGTCTCTCTTCTAGGTAAAAAATGAAACACACACACACACACTAGCTTACCAGTAAACTGGAGCATGCGGATTCCCGCTTTCTTCAATAGTTTAGGCATCGATTGCCCTTTGATACTTATCAGATCTATCTCATCAAGCGGAAGACCACAGTGATGAAGCAACCTAGTCAAAAATGATCAAAGCGGGAAGAGAAGAAGCAGTAGAACTAGCAGAAAGTCATAACACACACAGACACACACACGAATATTCTGGATATTTATACTACCACTTATTACGGTAAAGAAAAAGGAGAAGAGAAAAAGGAGAATAAAACGAGCAATTTCGTGCAAACAACAAACTAAAAAAAAAAAAGAGTGTAAAAAGCGACAAAAAGAGAGAACAAACGAGCAATTTCGTGCAAATTTCAAACTAAAAAAGTTGCAACCGCACGGAATTCAACAAATCACATAAACAAAAAACAAAAAGCAACTTTTTTCATCTTCAAGCAAAATTTGAAGATGAAAAAGTAAAAAGCGTCAAAAAAATCATTCCAAGCATAAGAATATTATACAAAACACGAAATTCATTTCAAAAAATACATCTTCCAACTTCAAAATACCTGATAAATTGCTCGATAACTAATCCCTGAGATGAATGACACTTTACCAAAGGCTTGTTTCCCACCATTGCTGCACTGAGAAGCTGCATTGCAGGAATTTCTAGAGGAAAATTGAAGGGTGCAATCACCGCCACAGGACCATATGGCCAACTAAAAGAAGAAAAATAAATTGAAAGATTTTTCGATAAAAAAAAAGCGAAAAAAAGTGAGAAAATGGAAACAAAAGAAGACGAAAAAAAGCTCTACTTTCAGAGTGAAGAGGAATTGAAGCTTTAACGTATTGGATTGGTTTTTTAGTAGCCATTTGGAAGTGTGAAATATAAGTGTGTGCAGAATTGAAAAGCTCATGTGATAACTGGTGGCACACACACAGAGCTCTGAAAGACTGCTAGTCACACACAGACACACTTGGATCCAAGGTCATGTTCCCGCACGCCATCAAAATACACGCACCCCTCGACACACTCATTACATCGAATATATCAAAGGAGGTGCTAGAAAATCACCACACACACCACACAAATCCTAATCAAAACTAAAAACACCTAATCATCGATATATCCACACTTCACATACACACACACACACCAGCTTTACACACACATATATTTCATTAGCTATAAGCACACACATTACCATCTCAAAGATTGTATAGAGAAAACAGCTACTATGTATATTAAAGGAGTCTAAGCCTTACCGATAGCCTGAAGATAGCTGACCAATGTGATCACCAGGAACGATAAATCCGCGAACGAGAAAACGCAGGGAATCACCTCCAAAGTTCTCACAGAAGCTACGAACGATTTGAACCTCTCCAGCTGCCTAAATCGAAGAAAAAAAGTGCACACAAACGCACATAAAGCAAGCAGAAGAGCTTCAAACAAGCTCACCACCCTAAATCTTCACATTTATGCTGGAATCTCCTCCTTTAGGAAGTTAAAATTCTCTTTCTTTGATGTCTTTTAGTGCTAAAAATGCAATAGTTATGGGTGAGGATGGAGGGAGAAGAGGGTGGAGAGACAGGAGGAGAGTGGAGGAGGAAACAAGTAGAGAAAGAGACAAGTAGAGGAGGAAACAAGTAGAGCAAGAAAGACTTTTCAGCTAAAAAACTACAAAAATTTCAGCTCTTTTTGCTGATTTAAAAAAATAATGAGGACACACACACCAACAGACATACCAGAGCTGAAAAAACCTTTCGAATCTCACTAAGCTAAGAAAATCATATTTCATCAAACAATGCAATCAAAAAAAAAACCTCAAAACACACGTAACAGCAGTCTGGAAAAAGAAATCTCTCATGACGACTACATTAAGCAGGTAATCATATCAGCCAAAAAGCCCCCTATACAAACACACACACTTTTGCCATACACAACAGGATATGATAGATACACTGAAACCTGCATATATTGCCTCTTGTAGTAAAGCAAGAACGATAGGTGTACATACACTCTCCCTCCTCACCAGCTCTTTGAAAAAAAAACCTGCTGGAAACCAGATATTCATATATTTTCAAGACAACACACAAAAAGCACAATATAGGCACCTAAAAAACATACACAAACTTCAGGAAAACAAACGCAATCAAAGTGCATCAACATTGAAGACACGTCAAAAACTTTTTCTTAAACATTTTTCGAAATTTTCGCACACATGATGCAGATGAAGAAATGTGTGTATCAAGGCAAATTCTTCGAAAATGTAATCTTCAAAACCTGAGCATAAGATTTGGGCATTGTGCGTTGAATGCACTTTATAAAGAAATCAAACACCTCTTCCTTATGCAGCTCGGCAGCACACCTGTGAAGAACTTGTCCGTACATCAAATACCTAAAAAATATGAAAAAAAAACTTTGAAAAAACGAGAAAGTACTATCAGGAGACACACACAGAAAGTGCTTCATCACCAAAGAAGTGCTGCCAAAAGCAAATCAGTATCTGTTAAACAGTGAAGTCGCAGTAAAGCCAATAACACCAAATTCGAAAGTATAGATAATACCATAACGCAGCTCTCCTTGAGCAGATTTTTGCAGCTCTTTCAAGATAATTATTATACACACGCTGTGTGGGAATTAAAAAAATTTGACCGCATTCTCTCATGAATTTTATCATAGCAAAAAGGCAGAAATTGCTTGAAGAGAAGAAGCGATGAAGAGAAGGGTTTTTTCTGTGGTTTTACGCTTTATAAAACACTTTTAACTAATTCATCCTCCTCTATCAAACTTTTCATTAATTACAGCCTCTTTTTCCTGTTTTTCCTGTCATTTTTTGCATTATCTACAGTTTTATCCAATTGAATAGGGAGCAAAAGGTAAATCAATAAGATGCAGATACAAGGAAAAACTCATTCTTAAGTCTGCTAGTCGTCTTCAATAATCAAAACATCTTAAAAGCATAGGAAAAGGAGAAAAAAGCAGCTACAAATGCATCAGATTCAAGATAAAATGGAGATTTTTCGCAAAATCCTAAATAAAAAAAAACACAAAACATTTCAATGAAAAGAAGCTCACAAATTCTCAACCGCACAGCTCTACATTGTGCGAGTAGCTCAGTGATTCAGACAAATTAGCCAGTTTCTACTCATTCTGCATGCGGAATCTATCCTTCCTCTTCAAAAACACGCATATTTGTGGGTGTACATGCACTCACAGAAGCACCAATGGGGTTGCTAAAAACTACAGTTAATCTCACAGATACTATGATTTCCTGTAAACTTTCTCCACCAATTCCAAGAAAAAATTCAAAAACACACACGCAAATCGCATAAGACCCTAGTTTATGCATCTTCACGATAAAAACTAGTCAAAAGTTCAAAAATGAGGATTTTTAAGGCGAATTTACGGCAAAAATCTTCCTTTTGATAAAAAATTGCTTGCAAAAAAAGTTTTTTTTCAACGTATTCAGGTCAAGAGTAATATAGTACAATACACTAGAAACTGAGAAAAAAAGGCACAAAATAACCCCAACGAGAAGCATACAAAATTTTTCTCTTAAAAGAACAAAAATTTCACTTCATCATATTACGGGAAGCTTTTTGTCGAAATCTGCTTTTCTTTTGTTTTTTTTTTAAAATTACATCTTCATACGACGTAAAAAGGAGAAAAATAGCCACCTCTCGGGATTTTTGAAGGCATTGTGTCTCCCACTCTTTGGAACTGCAGACATGCTTTCCACAAAAGCCTCCAATTCCTCTCCCTAATGGAAGAAAACAAAGTCTTTGATAATGCATAAAGAAGCAAAGATGGTAGAGTAGGAAAAAAATGGTGTAGAATACGCTCTTTGTGCTGCTCGCAAATACGTTGTACACACATACATACACATAGAGATACATAAATATACGCTTACGCACAGACGCACACAAATGTACAAACATAAAAACACACACGCACATCACGTTTGGCAAATGGTATCAATCCCTCTGCAAAAACTCCTTGCTATCTAGAAAATCAATTTTTAGATAGCTTGAAAAAGCATCCAAATCTAATGCAAACTATCCAAAAATCCCCCCCAAAAATCCCATCTTTACTTACCTTGGATAATTCCTTTACTTAAAAAAAATCATTGAACGGAACGTATGCATTTTATACCGAAAAAAGGAGTCATTTCAGCAGATATTTACAAGTTTTAAACAATATTTTTTTGGTATATTATAAAATACGAAAAAACACTAGAATTTTAAATTGATAAAACACTGCCGTTTTCTTCAACACTGTCATCAAAAACGCAGAAAAAACTGCATCAAAGAGCATCAGAAAGATTCAAAACATCCAAGCTTTCGATAATTCTTCACGTGCATTCTGGAGGCATAACTACCTAAACTTTTAAAACTTAAGGTTCATAAGAGAGCTTTAGATTTCATAATAGTATGCTTGTATAAAGTGAAAGACAACTAATTAATAAGAGAAAATGCATCCTCCTCTTTTAAAGAGAAAAACATCAAATTTCATCCACAAATCTCTTCGAAAAATAGATTTTCTACGCAGTAAAGTACGAAATAAAAACAAAATGTTTATTTTCGAGGTGCTAAATGTACGTATCCTCAGCTGTTCAGCTTGCAGTTTTTACACCAAAAATCCCGCCTTGCTATACGCTCATATTTTTAGTCGAAAAAACATTCCAGTGAGCATTTCAGATATTATTCCTGCCTCATCCCAAATCAGCTATAATTTTTTTTTCTGCTTCAAGATGGGTGTATTCTTCATCATTTAATACTAGTGTTGACCAACAGCAAGACTAAATCATCCTGAAATAAACCTCCGTTAAACTAGCATGCGATAAATAAATTTGCAAAAAAAATCGCAATTCAAGCTCTTAAAGCTCCCTCTCATCTGCATCTAACAGATCATACCAGCAATCCCTAGCGAGACAGCAGGAGACAATTTCCATATTATTTGAGTAGTGTTTCAGTATTTCCATTTATTGATTTTTTTTAATTTTTTTCGTAACTCAGACTATGATCAGAGATATTGTCATGTGTGCCCATCAATTATTCAGAGAAGATATACATATATTGCCAATATACGTATTATTATCACTTATTATTATTTTCATCAAATATATTATTTAATAAAAAAGATTTTACTTTGCAGGTATCTTACATCTTGTATGCTTGATATTTTAATAATGAAATTAAATTATGATGAAGAAATTTTTGATTTATTATACCGTTATAATAATCACGCAAAACCATCTGGTGGATGATTTCCCAATCGATTTTGCTCAAAAAAACCAAAATTCATCACCCTTGATCTACTTGAAAGCAGTAATTTTTAAGTACCTCAGTCTGAGGGGATATAATGAATTTTTCACCACTTAAAGGATCAATTACGGCAGAGCTCTTATCGGAAGTAACCCATTTCCCTCCCACAAGATTATGTATGTGATGAGGGTTCTTGGCCCCATCCAAAAGATAGGGGTCACACGAGACGAAGGAAGGCAACGAAGCGGCTTTTAGTGATGAAGCGAAACGGGATGCAAAAGGGTGAATTTTCAGGGAATTCTGGACTTTTGGAAGAGATACCGCTAGGTATCTCACAAAGGTGTGTGGCATTGTCAAAGGGAGGGAATAAAAAATAAAGGAAATTTGTTGGTCAGCAGGGAAAGAGACACAGTATGGGAAGGGGGAGGGGCACACACACTATTGAAATAGGAAAGGAAACACACAATATCGAAAGAGGAAAGGAGACACACAATATTGGAAGGGGAAAACACACACAAAGTCAAACAGGGAAACAACACGCACAACATCAAACGAGGAAAGCACCACAAGATTGGAAGGATATCTGAGCCCGCACACTTCAAAGTATCAATTGCTAGCGTGGGAAGCTAGGAAGAAGCATCCCACAATGTCAAAAAAGCGGCCCAAGACAAGCTGAAAATGCGGTAATTTAGCTTGTGAGCAATCTACTGGACATACTCAGTGATGACAGTTTGAAAAAAAGGGCGTGCAATACGCGATTGTACTAGAATAAGATTTTTTTTGGAGTCTTTCCTGCATGTAAGCTATGGAGGGCTAAGCCTTTAGGTGATAAGTATTAAAAGCAGGAACATTTTATGTGCTAATGGCTGCCCTTCGCATACTCTGGACTGAGGAGATTAGCGATAGAGGAAAATGCTAATTAGCTTTACGATAAAGACACCTATTGCATTGCTCTAGGGGACGCACATGAATCCTATGTCTTGCACGCACTTCTTCGTGCTGCATTTAAGCGGAAGTGAACTCAGTTGCATTACTTACGGTGCGTACCCTGAAGTGATCACGAGGAGCTGTGATTCGCGCGGCTTATCAGCAGCGCAGCCATCAGGAAATAGAGTTTAATAAGAAGAATTTCCCATAAAAAAACTTAAAAATTTGCTAGGAATATAAGTAAACACATTCTAAAATGCGGGGTAAAAAACTCCTCCGAAAAATTCCAGGTCCTAGCAAAGGAAGGGGTCATTTACGCGAGGGCCTTCTTTTACTCGAAAATTGCGGAATAGACAGAGTGAAGGGATATTTAGTGATTTATTTCACAGGGACTGCAATAGGTAATGCAGTACTTCTTGCGTTAAGAGAAGCTGTTTCTACATGATAGCCCGATTTTTATCGTAAAGGTTCAGCATCCACGCTGAAATTATGTGATAGTACCGTAGTCATTTAATTCATAATTCTTATCTTGAAGCTGCAACAATACAAACCTTACTGCTAAAATATCAGCCAACTTAACAAGCCTGCTTGAAACGGAGAAGAGGCGCCAATTTCGCAGGTAGATGCAGTTTTTGCTATATGGCTGTGGTATCTACCAAGAATATTTCTCATGAAACCTCTAATAACGATGTAGAGACGAAAGTCGAAACTTTGCCTGATACATTGAAGTTCCTTTCAAATCCTGAATCCAGTTATTGAACAGCCAGCTTAATGTAGTCGATTTCGTAAGCTTATATTGTTTTTTTTGTGCTTCTATGCATGCCTCTAATCTTTGAGAACTTTTGGAAATAAACTTGCGAAACTAATATGGTTAGACCACGTCGAAAAGATTCTATCCTGATTCAACTTTGTACTTGACTTAAATTATTCGTTTTAAACTCATCATCTTTTGCTTTTGAAACTATTCATGATAATTTTCTTTCCAAATTTTTGTAGAGATGTATGCATAGGGATTCCCTTCCCATCTCTAAGCTGACAGTGTAAGGTCTTGAGCCGCTGGATTTTATTACACCTAGGTGTTGTGATCGCCAAAAATACAGGTATATACAACAATGCTATACTTTGTCCGATAATCAGAAATGCTGAAGCTGCAGAAATTTCGCAAATGCAGACAATTTTTTATTCAAGAGGGAGTGGGCGTACGTCTTGCATTTCGCTCAAACAGCCCGCACCTCCTAGAAATACAGTGTTTCAAACCGTTTTCTCGGTCGTGTAGCTTCATAACAGCAACCCCCAGCGGAATATGCAGTATAATTCCCAAGAAAACTTGAAAGGAAAACCGAACTCGTGGCCCTTTTGGTATGCTGTGATACTGCTCGGGACTCCAACGATACCAAAGCTTTAAAAAAATGTATAAATTATTGTAGGCATAACGAATCGAGAATATGAGTTAGCATCTCTGTAACAGGGATGGGGCTTCAAACCGCTAACCAGCACAAGGCTCAATGCGACAAAACATTTTTCGTCAAAAAGATTTACTTACTGGCTACCCTTTCTAGTGGACTACATAAACAATACCCACGCCAAATGGTACCAGAACTCAGATTTGGCAGCCAGACAGACAAAACGTTTTTAGAAAATGTTTTATTAGCAATTGAGAAAGTGTCAACAAGTAAGCAACAAGAGCTGGATGAAATGCATAGAGAAGTTGCAGTTTGAACGCTATTGTAAGGCGAAAGATCCCGCCATTATTATTATACTAAGAATCGAGGGCACTGGCCTGTGTTGCAGCTAAAGAGTCCAAATATGAACTATCTACCCCTTCGTTGTATGGCAACTTCCAACAACCTCACATGACCTGAAAAGTCCTTCATAACTATCACGTAGTACTCCCCACGGCAAAGCTTCCACAAAGATGCCATGCCAGTTCAGCTGGGGTATGATTACAGGTCACAACAATGAGACGCGGTACCTGTAACAGGTTCAATAAAGGTTATAACAATGACGCGTGGTACATGCAACATATTCAAGTAAAGTTAACCAACATTTCATCCGCTGGGCGAGGTTCGATCAAAGCTCGAGAGTGATGCAACACCAAGAAATAACAGAGAAGTGGGTGAAACCTCGTCATCAATGTCGCAATATGTTTTTGATAGCCAACTAGTTAAGTCAAACCTGTAGAATTAAAACATGCTCCTAATGCAAGAAGGCAGAAAAGCTCTTAAACCTAAGCGGGGTGCGGTCAAAAAAGTGGACCACCAGCAAGACGTTTACAATATCACTTCGTAGTTGCTCTATAATTGCTCCTTTTTAACTACATCCTTCAGTGCACAAATGCATCCGCCTATACGTGAAAAAGATTATCATTTATGACCAAAATTTAAGCAAGTCATGAAAAGAATCCACCCATTGAGATGATATATAAACTTAAATTATTGAATACACAACTGTTGCCAATACTTGTCAGCACTTCTTCGTACTGCCAACACGAAATAGTTAAACTGAAACATCATCATAGGTTTAAGTCATTTAAAACATTCTAACCAGTCCAAAGAAAAAAGGGGTTGAAGTTTCCAGGTTGTAATTAAGGATCAAACGAAGCCGCTTGAACCTCTGGAGCTAGTGTAACGCTGAAATTAATAATGCAATTTTTACCTGAAATGAATGATGAAAGTATAATACCAAGTGCTGTAACATATGTCGAACTAACGACAATGAGCGGCATACCGCATAGCTGCTTCTTGTGACCATGCACGACAGCACCGTTAACTACAGCACACATGGCAGATAACATATAACAATCAGCTCCTCGATGGGAACAGGCGGCATGACATGTACAACTGGAAAATGGCTTAAAAAAAACTCGGTACCTGCAGCATCAGCCTCATCAATGGAAAAGGCGACAAAACTTATTTGAGAACACCAAATTTAGAGGGTTTCGCGAAGTGGGCCATGCTCGCCAAAATATGGCCAATATCGAAAAAGCATTTTTGTGCATATCATACGCTCGGAAATCGGGTCGAATTATAACAAAGTATGTCTATCCGTTACTATGAGAAACCGCGGCATTTATTTCAACTAGTACTCGCACTACTTGTACAATTGAAATAGCGAATTCATACTTGCTGAAGGCTTACTAAGAAAGAAGTAAAATAGTCAAAATCAGCTGCTTAGTTGATGCGCGTGTAGATTTTTTATTTTTCAATTCCATTATTTAGCAAGGACCAACGTCAAAAACCCATATTTTGTAGTGGATGCTTAAGCATCTCCCCTTCTCCGCTCCAGTGTGCGTGTATGTATCTGTGTGTCCCCCTCATTCCCCCCAATTGTTATTTTTGATTTGTTACAGAATACTGTGAAGCACTCATAACAGATGCCACCATCGAGGAACTTCTTACAGTGGACCGTGCTCATCTAACAAAGACTCTGTAAACTGTTTGTACTTCCGGGGGTTTTTATAGGCGATATTTTTAAAGAATGCAAAAAAACATTAGAGATAGCCAATCAACTTCACAAATAGCTAATTTTAGTGGAGTCTAATAATCTGTTCAGATGAGAATGAAAATGATAATTGACAGTGATATTCAAGAGAAGAAACTAAGCAATCGGAGAAATATTAACGTCTAAATGCGCAATAATACGGCCGAGTAGGAGGGAAACCAAAGATGAAAATTTTTCAAAACATATTTTTTTTAATGGCCATTGAAATTACTCATAATGAATTTGTGTGTGGCTGAGAGTGATGGATTTGCTGTGTGTGGCTGAGAGTGATAGATTCCATGCTTTTTTGTGTGGTCGAAAATGGCCGATCTTGTATGTGTAGCTAAGAATGATGGATTTTGCGCTCTCTGTGGCTGAAAATGATGAATTATCTGTGTGCGGCCGAAACACACGGATTTATCACCTGTGCATGTGTGCGTAGCTTAGGATGAACTTTATTTTTTGTGTACATCTGCAATAGACTACACAATAACTTCAAATAGCGATTGCATGAACCAGCGGAAACTACAGTGCACTTTTCCTAGTTTCACTTGCTCCAAAGACTGTTGTAAAAATTTCTAAAGGCTCAAAAATAACCAAGCTCTAGTTGATGACATTTCATTACGCTGCTTCCATCATGGAGCAGCTTCAACCAAGCGAAAAAACATCAATGGCTCGTCAAAAAATCCAGTGTCTCTTCAATTTCTTGGCACTATTTCCCACCCAGTTTTTCTGAAAAAAACAGCAACACACATAGTGAATCGCCACATCAATTTTCTTGCACAAAAAAGTTTATACGAACAGCTTAAAGCATAAATATGCCGAGATATCACCAAATATATACTTTGAGCTTATAAATCTCCAAAGTCCCACTAATTTTCTGGGAGAAACAGACTAGTATGTTTCCTTAATAGCCCATACAATTATCATCTAAAAATATTGCAATTGCCTGTTCTTTCCAGGCAAAAAACCCGCTTTCTACCGAGTTAAACTATAATTATGTGAAATTCATGATTAAATATATAAATGTGAAAAAATAAAAGTTCCCAAAAAATGGATTGACAACAAGAAATTGAATACTTTACAAACCCCAAATAACTCAAATTTTTTGATGAAGAAACCAAGCATCGATATACTTTAAGAAAATGGTTTTCAAGAAGTAGAAGTCGGAGATAATAGCAATCACCACACAAACACACAGTCATTCATCCAAATAACACACACGTGAAGAACCACGGCTGAAAGAAGATGAACATATATCTATACATATGTCATTAGGTTTCACTACATATCACAAGGCAAGAAGATGGTTAGCTCCAAAAAAGATTTTTTTCTTGCTCCGCTATTCGCCTCAACATTTATTTTTCGACACTATATTTTGTGCTTTATCTATTGCATGTGTGCGTAATGTATAAAAAGTAGTAAAACACATGAAAAATTAAGCACTCCCTCCTAATCACTCCCTTTTTTTCTGATAAAACTATGCTACTCTAGTATAGACAAATGAATCACTTAAATAATCAGAGACAAGGGGGAGTGTTCTGCACACAACCCTGAGGCTGAGCTTATCAGGAATAACTAAAACGATGAATTTTATACTACAAAATAAGTGTGTATCTACGAGTAGCAGGGGCATAACTATGAGGAAGTCCATTTTCACGTAAATTTGTGCCAACTAGCGTGTGCTAAGGCACTTAAAACAGGTTTTCTCACACTAAATGCGCATACTATACACTACACACACACACAGAGGAAAAGGTGGAAAATGAAGCAATCTAATGCACAGAAAGTAAGGCTCATTATATATATCGAGCTTTCGGGAAGTAGTTATTAGAAAGCATTCACGAACTTCCAGATTTCAACACAACATAGTAAGAAAAAACTAAAGCTCACTGCAAAGATATCTACTACAGGCACGCATACACTAGTACTAAGCTTCACTAATTTAGATTCTGGGTACAGCTTGCTATTGTAAAGACATCCATGACGGACACACACTAGTATTAGCATCAAACAAGAAAATCCCCTCTTCATCATAAGAAAAGTATCCAAAAACAGCCAAAATTCCAGGAAAAAACCGCAAATATCAAGAAGCAGCTCAAACTGCAGAAGGAACTCTTTAACATATCAAATCACTAGCTCTTATGCTTAAGCCTGCTAACTTGGATGATTTCTAGGAAGCAGCAACGGGAAGGCTTTTATTTCCGATGCTTGCAGGGACGTTCACAGCTACCGGTTTCTCTTCATTTTTCTTCTCTGCATCCTCATCTATCCACCTATACAGCAGGAAAAATTTGGGAGGATTAGTTCTATACCGCTGTACTTTAGAGCATTTAAAGTGCAGGCTTCCCAACAGAAAACCCGAGAGAAGATACAAAAAAAACACACTTCTTACTTTTAAGAGATGCAAGAAAGTTTGAAGAAAGTAAAAAAAAGGGGAAAGTGGGGATTTTATAAAGCTTAACAACTCATCGGAAAAAAGATCCTCAATTTTTCAGAAAAGGAGAGGATGAAATGATGAAAAAAAGACGGAAAAAGGAAGAAAACGTGTATTCATCAGAGGATGCGCAAAATCTTCATAAAACTGAAGCATTCACGAAAAAAAGCCAGTAGTTAGTCGGTAAAATAAAGAAAATAAAAGGCAAGTAGCTGCACTGAAATGTGGAAAAGAAGAGTGTTGGAAATTTATTTTTAACTGAAGAGGGAAAATAAAACAATTTGGAGTTGGAAAGAGAGGAAATTTTGAATTTTGCTACTTTAATAATCTCGTGAAATATATAGAATCATCTATCTACATATATATCTAACATACATGTATAAATTTCTTCTGTATTCAATAATAGGATAAAAGCAAAGAAAAGCAGCAAAACTTCAATATCCATTGAATTCAAAAAAAAAGACGAAAAACCTTAATAAACTGCCTCATTAAACAAAAAATAGATTTTATCAAAATTTCATCGAAAAAAACAATAAATTTCACCAAATTTCCACAGAATTCCCATCAAATTCTACCAATGAAAATCTTTCAAAAAATAGTACCATACCTGACCAAAGTCCCGCAATTCCATTCACCAAGACGAGTCACGCCATTCTCTACACACAAAAAACCAAGCAAATCTACTATGGAAGCAGAAGAAGAAGCATGATAGGCTTTTCTAAACGCTGTGCGAAACCAAAAAACTATGAAAAATAACACAGGAAAATGATAAGCAATTTCCAACAAAATTCCTTCCAAAAGAGCAATCGCATCTTCATCTCTACAATCTTCATCAGGTAGCATCATTTTTCCCGAGTTTTTGGGCAGCTCTTTAGTAATTATAGATCACAGCTGGAAGCTCCACATGAAATATTCTCTTCACAAGTTAAATGGAAAAACAACACACCAAATGACATCTTTTCATCAAGTTTTGAAGCTTTATTGAAATTAATTCTACACACACTGCAAAAAAACACACACGGTAAGGAATAAAATGAAAAAGAGCGGAAAAAGAGAGCAGCTATTCAGTGGAGATTGCTACGCAAAAATTGGAACATAGATACATGCACACAAGTACACACAAGCACACATAAGCATACAAGCACACGAGCACACACAAGCACACGAGCACACACGAGCACACACAAGCACACGAGCACACATGAGCACACACAAGCACTAAACACACAGGTAATATGCTTACTGGTATATCTGCCAATTCCATGCCTACTTCCAGCATGCCAATTGCCCTTGTAAGACTTTCCATCAGGCCAAATGATTTCTCCCTGCAAAAAACAAGAGCTCAGTATGCTGAAGGCGCACACACACAGGCTAAGAGAGTGCAAAGTATATTCTTAAACAGTAGATAAGGCATGCATTAGCAACAGGGTAATCACTCATTGAATGCAAACAAGTAAAGCCTGCTTTTTTGAGGCTCTAACAAAAAGGCAGTGAAGAAAGAACACACACATATTTATCAGCGTATTAAACTTAAAGTGATACACCAAAATTTATATAGATACACTCACACAAGCTTATATACATGTTCCATCGCACACCCACACATACAAACACCCAAACACACGCCACAAAAACATTGAAAAACTCACCAGAAGAAGCTCAAATTTCGCTTCATCTTCACCAGAAGCACTTCACACTATTTCAAACGTAAAAACCCAAAAAACTACAAAATTCACACATATACTGCCGAGAAAATTGAGAAAATCATCACCAAAAAGCATCAAAAAACCACCAGAAAATCCCCAAACCTACTTTCTTAAAAAAAAGGCAAATTCGACTATCTTCACAGAAAAACAAACTTACGTAGCCATGCTTTACATCATTAGAATACTCGCCATCGTACACACGGCCATCTGGCCAGGTGAAGACTCCCTTGCCCTCCATATAGCCTCCCTTCCATTGCCCACGATAATGCCTCTTATCAACCCAGAAATGCTCTCCTTCTCCGGTCAAAGCATTGTCAGTGAACTCTCCAACATATCGATTTCCCTAGACACGAATTCAGAGAGAAAATGAAGTTTTTGAACTAGTCGCTCTCTGAAAAATTTTAAGCCTTTTCATCGCTTTGTAGCATAAGCTTTGTAAGTTTGGAGGTATACACACACAAACATGTACACGCACACACATACGCACGCACACATCACTACACTTACATGACTCCAGGTATACGTTCCCTTGCCATACTTTGATCCTTTCCTACAAACAACACACAAGCAAACATAAAAACCCAAATTTATCACAAAAAAAACCCCAAAAATATCATTTTCACATCCACTTCCAGAGAATTCATCAAAAATGAAAAGCAAAATTGCAACTCCTTTTGAAAGATAACATACATAATAACAAAGCAAAAAGCAAGAGTACACACCAATACGTACACACGCACAACAGTATACGCACCGAGACACACATTTCTACCTGCAAAAAATCAAAAAATAAAAGTTCTGATATCGAGTTCCTACACACACAAACATGCCTAAGCTGGAGAGAACAGACGTAAAATTTAAAAGCATTTTACTCAAAACTTGAAGAAACTGCACACACAATAACTCTTCAACGTGAGAGATTTCATACACACAAACACAAAGTGGGTATGCTGGAGGTAAGGAATTTCGTATACAAAAATACACACAATGGGTACGATAGAGGTAAGGGATAGCACACACACAGTAAACATGCTAGTACTAAACATCTAATCAGGCAGTACACAAAAAAACCCAGAAAATCACAAATAACAACACTTTAGGAGATTGCAGGCTTCAACTATCAGAAAAACATGTTCTTGTGAAAAAAAGCATCAAAAACTCACCAATATTGGCCCTCAAAAGTAGTACCATCCTCCCAAACTTCCTTCCCTTCACCATGGGGAACATCATTATCCCAATATCCCTCATATCTGCGTGTGTAGCAGAGTTAAAGAAGATAGAATGATGCTTTCTCTAATAAACTGCTCAAAAGCATGATGAAGAGCCTTCTACTGCAGAAGTTGGGGTCTTAAAAAAATGCAGATACACCGATTTGTGGTAGAATAAGAGAATATGCCTTACACACATGAAATTGCTTGAGCTAGCCATTGAAGATATCCACTACACACACCAAGTTGCTTAACCTCATCACCAATCACCCAAAAAAACCCCTAAATAAACCACCCAAAGTCCCATATACTGAACATGAAACACATTACATAAAAGCCAAACACACACACACCATAAGGTCCCAACAAACACACACCACAAAAAGAAAAATTTCGCATACCCTAAAAAGCAGGAAAAAAGCCTTACAACATACTGCAAAGAGGAAGAAACAAAACTTCTTACGTGGAATTGTCAGAGTGATAGTAGATTCCGAAGCCTTTGATTTTATCTTCATACCATTGCCCTTCGTACACCTCACCAGTAGCTGCAAAACACAAAGCCGGGGTGTGTGTGTGATGCAAGTAGTTTACTCTCAGCAGGGAGATGTTTCGCCTCTAAATTTGTCAATTTCACCATAAAGAACGTCTTCTTATGAGATTTTTACATCCTCTTTTTCACCATCGAAATCGAGTACATGAAAATAACACACAGCAGATAAGAACTGTTGTAGAGCCATGCATATTGGTGTGTAGTATATCCCTGTGTACAGTATATCTCTGTCTGTAGTATCTCGGTGCCTAGTATAGCTCTGTGTGTGTGGTGTATCTCCGCAAATTTACTAGAATAAGCATGAAGAAAAGTTATATTTGAAGCCATGATATAAGTGCTTATAGGGCAAACAGGAATGCTTATTGAGGATGGAAGAGGTATAGATAAGTTTAGAAGGAGGTGTGATATAAGGTGCAACACACACACATAAAGATGAAAATATAAAGGCGGGCAATAATAAAATCATGGAGATGCAGCACACAAGCAGAAACGCCGACACACATACATATAGATACACATAGACACACATACACACAGACACACGCACCCACACACATACACAGACACACGCACCCACACATACACACAGACACACGCACCCACACATCCACACAGACACACGCACCTACACACACACACCGACACACACACTTACACTCCCACACATCTCGACCAATTCTAGGCAAACACCATAGAATCCACTAGAACGAACCGCCTACCGAGTTTCTTGGGTTTAAACTAATACGAAACTCATCAGCAGCTACCCACACGCAAGTTTCTGCCTCTTCACAATATTAGCACACACATCTCACTACCAACTGTTTACTAAATAGGCGGTTAGTACATACACACACACACATACATCGCACTACCAACTTACCGTGTTTGAATATCCCATGGCCGTGTGACATATTATCCTTCCACTGGCCTTGATAACAAGTGCCATTAGCCCACGTCATCTCACCATCTCCATCACGCTTATCTCCCTAGAAAAACACATAAACACACTAGGTCGAGCTTTTAAAGCAAAAAGGCGGGTGCTAATAACAGCAACCTAGTCTTTGAAATTAGTACGAAGAGATTTAGACTTGAAGAGATGAAGATGCAGCAAAAATCGTCCCATTTTATACCTAGAGATCGCTAAATTCCTCAATTAAAAAGAGCAATAAGAGACATAGGAACATGATGAAAAAAACAACACACACCCAAGTATATCAACACACAACACCTTGCTGGCAAAAATTAGCAAAATACCTTCCATTGCCCTTTATACACTCGATCTTCCGATAATACTTTTTCAGCATACTTTCTGACCAAAGATTCTTCATCTCCTTCCTTATCAGCCTCTCCTAATGTCGTAGTATCTTCACCTTCCCGATCTGGCAATTCTGTCGACTGCAAGCAGTAGTATATACACACATCAAAAAAAGCTGTTTATACTTGAATATCTCGAAAAAAAGGCTTTATTGCCTCGTGGCTGCGTGAAGATAATGAATTCGATCGAAAAACTTCCTCCTTACTAATGAAAATGAGTAAAAAATATTAAAAAAATTATCGATTCCACTTAACGTATAGAAGCACAATCAATAATGATCTAGAGGGAGAAAAAAAATAGAAAAGCAACAGACTCTGTTTCATTTAGGCTTATTCAAAAAAGCCAATGAAATTCCAATAAAATCATCGATTTCGCACACAAAGTCTACACCTTCAAAGCTGCGAAATACTCCTTTATAGGGACAAATATCTTGAAGTTTTCAAGAAAAAAAAGCACCAAAAAATGGGATATACAGAAGTGAGCGGATTGCCTAGTGTAAAACAGGGTTAAGAGACGGTAGTATGTCAACCCTCCATATCTTCAAAGGCACGATAAGCTTCCCTTGATCTGCTGTGTGCGAACTTTTCCATTGATCTACTGTGTGCAAACCTTTCCATTCATCTACTATGTGCGAACTTTTCCATTCATCTGCTGCGTGTAAACTTTTCCCTTCGCCTACTGTGTGTGAACTTTTCCCTCAACCTACCGTGTAAAATTTCTCTTCAAGCAAATCCGTGGCGAACACCCGGGGACACGTACAATAACTGCCCATTTTGATGAAGCTGCAAACAGTGAAAAAATTTCAGTCAAAAATAGTCGACATTCCTGCATGCCAAAAAAGCCACAAAAACCCACAAATTTCAGCCCAATTAATCGATTCAACATTCCTTCATCATTCAATTAGGCTTAAACTATCACGTAACTGAAGGTGTCTCAAATCTGCCTTACGCTAAGCCACGGCTTAATGAGAGATATCACTCCAATCCAACCAAAACAGAAGTATAATCATCGCATTTGTAGTCATTTAAAATAAAAAAAAGCAAGCAAAAGCGCAAGATGGGTTCTACTTCCAAGGAAGAGGAGGGCGTTCACTTAGTTAGCCATAAATATTTTATGACGAACACAATTTTCACCCAAAAAACCAAGCTCACAAATCCTAGCATCAGAACCCATACAAATTTCGTCATTTCTTTACTCCAAAAAATTAAAATTTACACCAGAGAAAACTAATCCTACGTAGTATCCCCTAGTATCTCCCCAAAATACCCCTTACTTCACTACAAAACGATCTATTTTCCCCAAAGCTTCATTAGATCCTACAACGAACCAAAAGAGAGATTTTGAACAAAAAAGCGAGCAATCGCTTCAAATTTATAAAAAAATAAGCCGTTCCCCAAGCAATATATCACCAAAAAACAGCTTTATGCAGTGCATGCAGAAAACGGCAAATTCACAAGAAGGCATGTCATCAGCAGTCATCTTCAAGCCCTATTATAGGGAGCCCGTTCCACAGCAACAAGCCTGCTCCCAGTACAGAAAAAAGCTAAAATGTCAAAAAGTAAGATTTCCAACTCCATGTAAGTACTTCAAGATGAAGTAACAAATAGTACATTTCCACCTCCCAAGCAAATCATTCACTTCGCTACAAATTACATACGGAGCTCAACAACATTAGGGCAAACAACGTGCAAAAACAATGAGTACTAAACAGCCGAAGAAATTTTCCAAAACGCTGGCTAACCCATAGGATTATGCCCACTACCGCACCTCCAATGATAAACAAAAAAAATCACGGAACACAAGGAAACACATGAAAAAAAACCAGTCCATTCTTCTAGTGACTCTCTCGTAAAATATATAGTGTGGACAAAAAGATGCTCAAAGTGAAAAGATGTCGATCTTAAAAAAATGAAGTCACTCGCTTCTATCGTTTCCCCACTGCAACGCATTGTCAACCAAAACTCGTGACTACCGCCTAATAGCGAGGAATCATCGCACCTCTCACCTCACAAAAAAAAAGTGGGTCAGTACTGTTTAATATCCTCTATCAAAACGCATTTGCCGCTGAAAAATTCAGCGATAGAATCGAGGTAACTGCCGCAATCTTCACTGGAATTCACAAGGGAGTAAGTGGTACTCAGTGGATCGTCCGTATATAATTCACAGTTTTTTGTAGGAAGTAGAAATAGCTGAATTGACAAAGCGCTGCTATATATTCCGATAGAGAGTTTTGTACTGCAGTTTAGTCTGTTTTTGGGATGTGTTTTTATATATATTCAACTAGACTGAAGGGTGGCAGCTTGTTGGTGAACTCTCGCAACTTTTATCTACGCCGCCGCGCACATTAAAGGAACATATTATATAGATTCATGCACAATAGTATTGAGTGTGTTGTGCGAACACACGAAGGGTCCATCCATCCAACGTCTAACCCACTTTGGGAATATCCACTCAAACCGGCAGCAGCGCGGCTCTACGAACCTTGAAAGGCTCGCGACCAAGGAAAAGTTATTTTTGGTGCTAGTGTCTACGCTGATTGGGAAATATGCGGAATGTACGTGAGGAGCTTGGTGTGTGCGACAAAAACTGCTGTGTGCAGCCAGCGTATGCGCGAAAAACAGCGTCGGCAATGTGTACCGTAAGTTTAGTGCATATGAAAGAAAACATCAGCAATGTGTGTGAGGAGCTTAATATGTGCGACAAAACAACTACTATGTGCAGCCAGAATAGTAGCCAGAATGATTTGTGCAAGAGAAAACAACAATGTGTACAAGCAGCTTAACGTGTGCGACAAGCACAATGTCTACGAAGTCTCACCGGTAGTAGACATGAAATCCTCAAATCAAAAATCTTTTACAGGTTCTTTAGAACATGTGTAGATAACTTCTTAGAAGCTCTTTTCTCAATTAAGTGTGTAAATACTGCATATTCAGAAAAATTTAACTGTGGTTTGAGCAGTTTGACCGCAAGTCTGTTGCGTAGCGGTCAACACAAAATGTTGAAGCGCTTCCCGTCCTTAGCTGCATCTGAGATTATTGAATTTGCTTGCTTTGGATGTTTCACTAAAATCTAGGAGATTCTGATTCACAGAGAAACGGCTCCTGATGATAGAAATTTCACGGAAAGCGATCGGATCACATTTATATTCTATAATTTAAATGAAACGTGCCCATATTTTTTCATCAAGTTTCAGGCACCATACACACGGTATAAATGCGTTGAAATGTGCAGAAAGAAGTGAATGATTTAGTCAAGGGTTGCTACCGTTTGATTTATGCGCCCATTAAATTTTTTTTAAAGCTATTTTGTACAAATTTTTTGCACATTGCAGCCTTATCAAGTTTCGAAAAGCAACCAGATATGCTGTAAAGTACTGTTTCCTTTAAAGAATCTGGTGGCAGATTTTCAACAGGTCTGCTACTATTTTGTTAATTTACTTGATTTAACAAATTTAGGTTGCCACCACAGAAACCATTCAAATGCGAAGGCGACCATAGTTACTGAGTATAAAAATCTTGCAACCTTTCCGTGAAAATTTTTAATTTTAGTACCCAACACCTGAATGCTGGGGTTTAGAAAGCACTTGCATGATGTCTATTTGTCCGTAGAGTCGTCCTTTTAGACTGGAGTTTGCTATTCCAGAAATTTTACAAGGGATTTAATTTAAGTTCTCAGTACTATTGCGTTACTATTAGTTTTAAATTTCATTTTTACATCTTTACCGAGAGTCACAAGTATAGTAAATAAGAATTTTGGACTAACAATTAAGCCAAAACAAAGAAAGTATACTTGGAAGATATATTTTAAGCTTATATAGTACTCAATAGCTTTTAAAAATGCAGGGAAATTTGTATTCTGAGTTGAACTCAATTGTAGCCATTATTTCTGCGCGAGTTTAATAATACGTAACGAAAAAGGGCAGCTGACTCTTACATAAAATTTCATCCGGAGTACCTCTTACGTTATGACATGGCATTAATGAGCTAAGCTATGTAGAATTACTCTTGCACTAGGTAATGAAACCTACGTACTCAGATACTACAAAATATTTTTTATCGGAGAGTAATTTCAGCACTTCCCGTGTATTAGTCGCTATGATGTAGGTTCGTTTAGCTTACTTTATGAAAGAAAATTCAACAATGGCATGTCCCAAAGAAGGAATACTTTAAGGAGCTTGCTGTTCCCTATGCAGCTATAGTGTATTTTTTTCAAGCTAATATCGTACTAACTTCACTGTAAGCTTCTTTTTTGGTGGAAATATGAGCAGCATATTATGAGGCTACACATTGTCGCCATTTTCAAAAACTTTGTAATATATGAAGATACTCTTAGTGAAGTAGAGCATGAACCTGCAAGAGGCTCAGGGAGCCTTACTTTGAAGTATCCATTATAGCTTTGGGTGGTAGCCTCTTGAGCATCTCTAAGTGTATTAGTTCGCACACCGAATATCAACGCTTCATATGAATATATTTCATGCATGAAATAATCCGTAGTTACTAAAATCGCTTATAAAACCCCCTCACTTTGAGGAATTTGTTCAGATACATAATATAATTCTTTGGCCGTTTAAATCTTATCTCTTAAAAAGTTACCAACTATTTTTTGAAAAGCGTGCACTGCACAATCTGCAAGTCACACAGATAATTCAGGAATAAATTATATAAAAGTAGGCTGTAGACTGTGAGTTCCTCACTGGGTACACACCTCCGGAGTACTTCATAATTTATTCTTTTTAACGCTAAAGAAGCGTACGGGTATTCCAGATACTAAAAACTAGCCAAAATAAGATAAACAACTGCACGCTGTTGCAGCTTTGAGTATGCGCGATGCACCTTATCCCACTAAATCATGTTTTAAGTGCTAGCTAAGGTTATTTAAGTTGGATGGATGCACATACTATTGATTTCGTACATTACGGGCTTTTGCAGCCATGACAGACGTAATGATACTGCTTAACATATTTTAGAGCGGAATTATGCATACATTTAAAATAAGTGGCTATGCAGCATCACGAGAATTTTTATTCGGGAAATCTATTTTGATTTCAGTAAATGACTAGCAAAAAGTATGGTACACGATTTATTATACTGGAATGATTAGCAATGGCAGTTACGGATTTTCTGGAAGCTCAATGCGTGTATCTTTACTAATTTGCTGCCAAGCACTTTCGGTGCCTCCCTTGAGTACATTCCTAAATATTAATCGACTGCCCTTTCTCAGACGAATTGTATGGTTTTATCGCTATAAATCTGGAAATATTTTGTTCTTGTCTAACAAAATTTTCCGTTATCAATCAGCCGGCTAAGGAGTGCTATATGATGAATTGAAATTAAGCTGTTGGCGTGAACCCTAATAGTATACAGCTCGTGCCATCATGTAACTTCCATATCATTGATACCTTTATGTGCAAGGGTTATTATTGGGCAAGTATTAATAAAACCAGACTTAATTTACCAAAGCCATATTGTGAGGACCCTTAAATCTCTTTTCTATTATGCATGCTTCGTTTGCTATTTCATAAATAGCAATTTTGGCACAGGCTAGTTTTCGTGGTCGGCTCACTTAGGTAGCCTGATTGCAGCAGTGGTTTATTCATGCAGACTTAAGGGCCTGGCCCGTTTGAGAGTTGGTATCAAGAAATTTTCGAATCCTTCTGCAGTGCTAAATTCTCCTTTTGCAGTACCAGCAAACAAGGCACGGTTTGATTACAATGCCCTTATGCGCTGAGGTTCTTTTTCTAAGTATTAAAGAGCTCATTATACTGCTTTTTTACCCTTTGAATTTCTTGCTCAAGTTGAGACCGGATTGTTGACCTAAAAGTAAAAGAATACTTAACCGTACACTGCCTCATATTTTACATAATATAAGGGCTTTTTCATTTCTTAGTACAACTACTTGAGTTACCTTATATCTTTCTCCTGTAATGCAAGGTTGCGCAAATGTTCTTTGTCAGATAGGAGACAACTTTGTGCAGACGCTATATCTTCTTCAAGAAGCTTTTTTTCCATTAAAAGGCTCTCATGGGACAAAAGCTCTTTTAACAACTCTCTTTCCAGTTGAATATTTTCAGCCTTTTGGGAACGCTGCTTCTCTTCACAGCACTTTAAACTACTCTCTAGGCTAGACTTTGCTTGAGAGAGCTTAATAGCTTCAGCGGTAACGCTTTCATTCTCTGCTTGTAGCTCATCGATTATGGAATATATTCTCGTAACTGACTCACTGGCCATTTTCTTTCATGTAATTGAAAAGGATTTTTGCTGCTCGTCAAGATATTTGGTCAATAAAGCCTACTATTCAAGCGAATGGTGAATCCCGTTTATGTACAGCAATAATAACATTAACAAATTGAGCAGTAATATGTCTAAGTGCTACTCGTGTTAGGAATACGATGTGAATTCAAAGGAAAAAGATATAAGGAGATTTACTAAGGTTCTTTTACGAAGTAAACCTAAGATAGAGTGGTGGCCATTACCTCAAAAAATATTCGAGACATGAGGACAACATGAAAAAGAAAATAGTTTTCCTCTTATGTTGGTTCCATACGCGATTTGCACCAAAAATACACACCCTATGCCCCATCAAAGCAACAACTTGTGCGCAACAAGTATGGTCGCGCTGTACCAATCTACCACTAGGTACGATATTTTTGCAAGAAAGGAAGAGAACTTGCTATGCTACCCAAACTAATATATACCAAAGAATACATTCAATCGTAACAGAATTTTCAAAAGTTTTGTAGAATGATTAGGTATTGTCACAAAAGTTCGGATTGTCGGGACAGTGTACGGACAGCTAATGAATTTAGGGGATTCGAAGCTATTATTAGGCAATGAGCCAACCTTCGTCTTAAGGTGTCACGGAGCTAAGTGAATGAGCTCAAAAAATTTAATTCGGCTACATCTACTTTTGGTAGTTTTGTGGAGAGACGAGGCCCAGCTATGAACATACTATCTTGCGGTAAAATTTATATTCAGACTGGCGGGATACCCTGAAGTTATTCAGGAAAGTGAAGACTTCACATTTTTTTCTAAATATCTTGAGTGGGCAGGGCAAGCCGATGAGGGGGGTAAAGTTATCAACTTGGTGCTAGAATAACACTCTCAATGTGCCCACACTTCACTTTAGTATCCAAGTCACCAATAAAAGATATATCTTTTCGCATCGAGTATGTTCAAACTCGAAATGCTACAGCTTCTACATTGTACAGGTGTGTAGGAAAAATACCTCTCATGTTTAAATTGCCACAATACCTGGAGGACCTAAGAGCTGCTTCGATTTTCCTAGTTGATAAAAATTACATGTTTCTGCATTATTTCCACCTTTGCAAAGCTGACATATTCCGTATGACACTTGAAAAGCCTTTCGGCTTCAATCGCCATGCATAATGAACCATTCTGGCGAGGTTCTCCCCTGAATCTATCCTTGACAGTAAGATGGCTTACAGCGAAGGTGCTTTGGAGCTTATTGACATCCCCAAATCTTGTGGACTCCACTTCTATGCTGTTGCCTCTCATATGAAGATGTATTCATATTTACTTAAACACAAGGTGTCTGTAGTGCGGCTCTAAAGATTTCGAAGGTCAACAAACTTGGTCTAAGTTACTCGTAGACCTCCCAAAAGTGCTGGTCACAGGATGCTAAGATAATATCTTAAACGTTCAAATATCTCGCATCTTTCTTTTTTATTCACAATCGGGCTTCCACAGTAATTTTTTTTTAAATTTGCCGTGATTATTACGTTTTGGGTGCTGAGGGATCCGCATATAATTATTTTCGTGAAGTGCTGCCACAAATTGTGATGGGATGCGTCAGATTCTTCGCCTCGCCGGCCTTATAAAATGTATCCAAATAGCTGCAGGTCTTATTGCGACATGCATATAATCAGTCAGGATAGGACCACGCAGAAGCTTCGGATAAGCGGCTTTTGCAAAAATGTAGTCTGAGCATCATGGGACCATAGATTATTCTATTGTATCGCAATTTTAGCATAATGTCGCTTTTCTCTGTGCAGGGAGCTTCATACCGCATGATTAATCCCCAACTTAGCTGTCGCGCTGGTTTAAGGATATATAAAGAATAAAAGCACATATTGAAAGATAAGTTTACGAGCGTACACTTTCCAGGCGTCAGCTGATCGCGAGAATGACGCGTTCTATACGCTAAGGGCGGACGAGCTCATTCTCTTCTTCAAGAGCAACCCATAAACCAGTATCACAAATTTATGTAAAATATGTTGTGAAATCATGAGGTACCACTTGCTCAAGGTAGCACAATGTAGGCAACTCGAAGCCGGATTATTGCTTTGCAGAAAAAAATTGCTGCATTACTTGCCTTGAAGAGCGATGATATTGTGTATTTTTACACGCAAAGATCAATAGACTTTTTTCTTATGGCTACCATCACAAAGATGGGTTATAAAAGCACAGTATAGGTCGATGCTCATACGAAGTTAGGCTTAAGAATACACTTTCTACGAGGTTGTAGTTGACCGTATTCTGGGAGTACCTTATATCGCTAAAAGTGTCAAGGAAGGCAGGTGCTGCTCATAGCAGGAATGCGATCTCGTTATCTCGTTCTTGCCGCCCCTTCCCCAGGCTTAGCCCAGTCCGAAAGGTGGCGTTCCGTCCGAATCTTCTTGTTAATTTGAATTTGTCAAGCACGACACAGCTAGGCAACGTTTAATTGAGTCGAAATTTTGCGCATGATGCTTCCCATAGATAATGGATATCTGGCTGTGCAACGCACTTTTGTGGTAAATTGGAGAAATTCTTTTTTTACTATTGCGAAAAATAATCCATTGTCATGAAAGACAGTTATATCTTGCTACGATTATGTCTAGGTAGACTACGGCACCCGCTACAAAAATATAGTGTCCCAACTATGCTTTGATATCTCTTTTAATCATGCTTAAGATTTTTCTTTGATGCTGCATATCCGTTTCAGAAAAAGTATATAAGCAGCGAATTATTTAGAAAGCATGTATTCCGACTTAGCGGTACTAAAAATATTTGAAGTCATTTTTACGCCTATTTGATAAACGCATGCAGAGCGAAACAACCCTCCCTGTCAAAGAAATGGCTAAAACTTTAACAAACGAGCACACTCCTTCAAAAGCATTTTTTAGAATAGCATGGAGATTATAATGGTGAGAGCTTTAAGATTACTACTCTATTGTACAATCGTAACAGTGGCACACACTAGTGCGAGCGTTCGAGATTACTCGTTTCTGAAGCCTGCAGAAGTCGAAATTTTGAAGCACTCTCCCAGGCGAAAGTGATTAAGTTTTCCAGTAATCTCTGCGCAACCAGGCTTCTTGCTGCGCTACAAAAAAAATTTCAAGAGAAATACAATCATTTCATTAAAATTCAGGACTTTGCCCTAGTCAGAACCACTCCAGGAATTCTGCAGCCGCTGTGCGTGTACCATAAGCGTACCATTTCGCCTGCAGCACATAAAGCTAACAAATTTAAAAACAGGGTACGAAGTATTTGTGCTCGTCCTACTGAGAATTATTGATATTATAGTGTTATATTTCAAGCGTGTCAGTCTTATTAAACAAAGCTGTCATAGTATTCGAGGACTTCGTATTTCATTAGGGTCCACTGTTACTGAGTCCACTTGATTGTTATCTCCAACCCAACCGCTACCGTGATTGCTTGGCCTCCGCGCAAGTTAAGATAAATTTAGGCACGGCGATATGACCGGAGTTATGAGGAGACCATTCAGTAGATATGCCTTCTGAATGCACGAGTTCTGCCCTCGGTCGGTCGCTAGAGCACTACTATGAACGAGCCACGCCGCGCGTGTACTTCGGGCCGCCAAGTTAGTACCATCAATAAAGAGTCGGAGGCTACTTTGTTTTCCAATTCAAGAAGGACCTCCTGGGTATTCTTGTGCACCGGGCAGGTAGCGCTATTCACGTGTGTGCGAGATGCAGCACAGCTGCAGCGTATCGCTACCACCGCATACACCATTGAGTAGAAGACAGGATGGAGGTCAACTCGCATTCAAGCAGCGCCCGCAACTTCTATCATTTACTGTGTTATGAAAACTTCTTCTATGCAAGAGATACAATCTCAGCATGTAAGATAGTTTCGTAATGCGACGCTGATATCCTTTGCGCCAGACTCACCCCCTTCTTCCTCTTCCAGGTATGTGCTGCCCAGTAATTATGGCATGATGAATATCACGTTTAGTTAGCGCTTTTATGAGCCTCCCGAAGTGTTCTTGGTATGTTTATGGTGTAGCCAGCGTAAAGCGCAAGTGGTGAGCTTGTGGGACCTCCTATCACCGCCAAAATCACATACCTTCTCTTGGACACTTTACGTTTCATCTTCTTATGCCAGTTTTTTGCCTTTCTTGTGCTACGTTAGCACTTATTTGTGCATATTTAAGTTTTGTGTATTGTGGTCTGCCTTTTTTAGCTACATAACGCTAATAGGGGAAGTTTTCTTTCCTTTCAGGTTGCTGCCTATCATCTGTACTTCCTCGTCGCCATAATGAGCCGTCAGCCAGCAGGTCAGCATTCTTCAAAGCAGAATGCTCAGGCCAAGCTTCCCCCACCAGTGCCTGGCTCCCGTGACGATGCCATCGCTCGTATGGTCCTATGCCAGGTAATTTTATCTGCTGATTACAATAGAAAAAGGACAACTTGAAGGGTTTGTTTTGTACCGAGAGGGCATAACTACATGAGAGTGGATTATGTTTGTGGTATCCGTAGTCTCCAACCTGGCTGCTTTGTGTTACTAGTGTGCCTTGTGTATGCTCATATTTGCCCCTCAGGTTTTTGTGTGTGTGCTTTAATCTTTTCTGGCGCTTTGTTGCCTATAAAATTTGAGGTAGGGGATTTTTTGTACGTTTCGTAAGCCCCTTCAGCTTTTCCTTAATTATTCTCCCCGTGACACCAGAATTGATACAGGTCTGCTGCTATCCATTTTGAGGCATACGTGCCCCCAAGCAATAGCCGATAGCATACTAGAATATCTAATTAGGGTTTATACCGATAGGAGGCAAAGATTTCACGACATCAGTGCATCATGAATTTAAGCTGTATTTTTAGGTTGAATTTTATTATCTTTCGAAAGACTATCCCTTGGTGATTTGTTTTTGGTGGCTTCTGGGGAAATATAAACGGCGTCATCTTGTTGCATTAATTTTTTACTCGTTAGCTTCCCATGACCTTTCGGTAATCAGTTAATCTTTGCTGCATCCTTTCAGCGTATGCGCACTTGTGGTTCAGAGTGAGCTAGACCTACTATGGTAGCTTTTTGTTTGATATCTTCGATAGTTCTGTACTTTGTATAAACTTGGCAGGGTATGAAAAAGTTCTTGTTTATAACCGTGTTCATGCCTTAGCATTTTGAAATTAGCCTATGTATCTTTACCTTTATTAATGAGTTGTTATTGTTTGTCCTATGCCAGACGCATATCTGCTCTTCCTTCGTTGAGCACAAGATGCTGCACTACTTGTACAAGCACAAGGAGGATAACAAATACTTTATCAACTTGAATAAGACTTGGGAAAAACTGCTGGTAGCCGCGCGTATCATTGCTGCAGTCGATAACCCAGCCGATATAATGGTTGTGTCTGGTCGAGCTTATGGATCTAGGGCTATTCTTAAATTTGCCCAATATGTGGGAGCTTATACATGTGCAAACAGATGGGTGCCTGGGATGTTGAGTAACCAAATTACTCAGCAGTTTATGGAGCCTAGATTGCTTATCGTGACAGATCCAAGGACTGACGCACAGGCTGTTAGTGAGTCCGCCTACGCCTGTATTCCCGTAATTGCATTATGCAATGCAGATAACCCGATGCAGTACATTGATGTTGCCATTCCTTGCAATAATGTGGTAAGTGATGCATTGCAGGTTGTGCTGTCTTGTGTTATGGGCTAGACACAGGAAGCCCATAATTTTGAAGCTTTGTTCTATTGGACGATGTGGAAATGTTTGCAATATGCTGTTCGAATTTACCGTTAATACATGTTTCATACTTGATTAAATTTTTTTAAAATTATTGTCTCCATTGCTTATTATTCATATATAGGGCTCAGACTCCATTGCGTTGATGTATTGGCTTTTGGCCAGGGAGGTTCTCTATTTGAGAGGAACTATACCCAGGTAATTAACATTGAAAAGCATTATAATTCATAAGCTTTACATAAAATGATTTACGCATTAGCTTAAAATCTTAATTCTGGTGTCTTTTTTTTATGCCACATTTTTGCTTTTCCTTAATAGGACAGTTGATATGATGCCCTAATAAGCTACCCTTACGCTGTTCACCTGATGAAATAGTACATTGTCTAAATACATGCAAGCTTATGCTGTATTAAGTTGGGTGGAACATCAGTTTGTAGTTTCATATTTTATAGGCTTATTTATGGATTAGCCTCAAAATGGGTGCTCCCCTTTTTTTATATAACATGAGATGAGACAATGCTTGGTTGCTGGCATTTTGTTTATATTCTTCATTGGCTTGCTTATAGCATTTGATAGTGACTTTCATTATGGGATTTATTTGAATGTGATGTGCGTGACATGACGTTTTCTTTTCTGACCCTAACTTTTTAATCTTCTACGGCGAATGCTTTATTGCAAGTAATTCAGTTTGTTTGTAATATATGTTTACGTTTGCAGGGGAAAAGAATGGGATGTCCTGGTTGATATGTTTATGTGGAAGGAGCCGGAAATGGTCCAGCAAAAGATTGAGGAAGAAAAGGTTGCTGCACCGCCAGCCCCTCATGTTGAAATTGAATTACCAGCACAGGGTGATTGGGCAAAGGCGCAAGCCAATATAGAATGGCCTGAAGTTGCGGCAGGAGGGGAAGACTGGGGTGGATTTGGTGATAGTACCAAGTGGTAACTTCTATTACCTATCGTACTTGTCAAGATCGTCGGTGAAATAACTCGAGTAACTAAGTATTTTACTTTGGTGTCCCTTTTTGTTTGCATAGTATGCCACTAACTTTGAGGCAGTCTTGTTACTGTCGTAATAGCTATTCTGACTGTTCTGCAGATATTGGAACTTGTTACAATTAACGGAATTTTGAGGACACTTCTTTTGAATTTATGATTTCTCTCGGACAAGTTTAATTCTAAGAATAACTTTTGCATTCTAAAAATTACACGTATATTCTAGGCTTTTGGATAAAGGCATGCACTGATTGCGGAATGTCATTCTTGAATAACATTAGTACACTATTTTACTTTGTGGAGGTTAAAATCAAGGTGTTCTGCGGTGAAGTTCTATTTATTTTCTTTTGCATTTAGATATTAGGCTGCTTCTTTGCATAATCCTTTTTATTGAATGATTGATGATTTCATCATGGGCAACTTGTGCGTGCTTCCTCAGTCCACATTATTGGCATTTCTTGTGTATTCTGGCGATGGGCCCCCGTTGCAGATGTTAGGGTACACTCCTTCTCGATCTGCTCTTTGGTTAAATCATACACTCCCATGGTTAGCGAGTCGTCTCGCATTTCGATAGCGCCGGAAATTTCTGCGTGTAAGCATTGCTGCGAAGCAGAAGCCTGTTTAATGTGGTACACATTTTGACACAGCAATAGTTTTCTATTTGACTCGTATTTCTGCGATGTGTTGCTTTATCTCATTTTTATTTTACGGAAAAGGACTGAAAATATATTGCGTCAGTTTGCTGCTTTTGAGAAATTCTGCCTATCTGCTTGGGATTGTTTTATTTTAGTTTCACTCAAGCGAATACGATTATGATAAACACATCTCCCATTGAGTACTACTATTTTGCTAACCTTCGCATCATTTCCGCCAGCGATATGAATCTCCTTATGGATGTCTCCGATAAATAGGATGCATCTGATAGCGAAAAAAAGTTCCACCACATTGAACATGACGCGTAGTTTCCAGGTTATATACCTAATAGTTGGTGTTGCAGCATTCAGCTCATGCGAATTAGGTTAGAATAGGCCTTAAACTACTCGTCTGTTGGAGGTGGTTTAATAAAGTAACGTATTTAGAAAAAATGTATTGGCCGTGTGCATATCCCTTATTGCGAATAAGTCTGACTCTACACACCGGTAACCTTCCAGGTTTTACTGCGTTCTCATAATATGCAGAATGCAGTGCTCTGCTCTAAGGGCCGGCTTTACGCATACAAATGATGCTATTGTTCAAGCATGTACTGTGTTCTGCACGCTTGAAGCTATCAATAGTACCTGAACCCCTTCCCTGGAGGGCTCCACAGATATAAGGACACAGCGTCATCTCTGTGATTTATCACCTCCGTGAAGTTTCGATGATTCCTCTTCGTGAACCTGCGCGGACATTATTTGTTAGGCATTCTATAGAATTCTCCAAACACCGTACTTGCGAGCTTAAGAGACAACCAGATTGCGCACGCTACTCATATTTGTGCTGACACGGTTGAGTCCGCTCGTTTCTTCATTAAGAGTTCCGTCGTAGTTATTTAGTTCACCATGAAAATAAGCACTCTAGCTATTGCCCCCCATTCGTTTCTTATAATTTTCGTGGAGTGCTAATGCTGAGCTGTGTGCTAAGTCATCACGTACGTTATCTGCTTGGGTCTTGTGGACGCGGTCTTTGCAAATTCTAGTTGGAGGAACACGTGGTACAGAATTGCTGCGGGGTAATTCTAGTTTCGGTTTTTGATACGCAGTCAACATGGTGTTTGGTCTTTGCCAAAAGTATTATCCGCTTATTGCTGATGGAGGTTTAAGCAGCTTGCTAGTAATTTGCATGCTGGAACCGCGTTAGCCGCAAAAGTGTTAACATTCTAACTGCTCTTTTAAGAAGATGGCTATTGAGGTTCTAAATATAGGGCGTTATGCTGAAAAAGTTCACTTCGTGATAAAATTTTGGTTTAAGGCTTTTGTGCGCGTATAGTGTAGGTGATTATATTGGCAGCTTCGCTAATTACCTGTCGTAATTAATAAGGCAGCGGTGCTTGTCTTTTAATACGAGCTCTAGCTGTAAGTCGTGCACATCGTTATAGGAGAACATAGGGCTCCATATGCTGGCTCCTGAATTCTGCTTGTTTGTCAATGATGCAATAACCTGCAGACAATGAGTTTTTGGGTTATGTATTTCGGCTGGCCATTAAAGTGGATATGATGGAAGGTATCACTGAGGTGGTGTCTGGTTTTGGCCCTAAAGAGCTGAAGGTTTCCTAGTTCTGTGATTGAAACGAGATAAGCTGTTAGCTAAACTCGGTTAGGTTTGGGCTATGTTATATTCATCTATCCACTTTTGTGCTTATTTTAATATAGATATCAGTGGAAACGTTCGTGCGTGGAGTGTAGTCGGGCGGAGGCGATATTAGTCGCCGGCATCCCAACTACTGTGATGCCTCATTCCTATGGCTGACGCAGTCATGGGGATTAATGAGAGATGAGACATTTCCCATTTTGCGTCGCATAGGTAGGTCGCACTTCTGCTCCATGTGAGTCTACGAAAAAGTGATTACTCACTGCCTTAAAATTGGCGATCCTCCATTCTGCCCGCTGCCGTTGCTTCTGTTCATTGCCCTTCGAAGGGTCTTTAGCAATTGACTGTCTGAAAGCTGGCGAGGTGAGTATAGGTGATGCTGGATACCGCATGTGCCGCATCTCTTCCATGGTGTGTCGACCGACCGTCGAGGTGCTCCTTGGTGCTTGAACACCCCTTTGGGGGTACATGGAACTCGCTACTTCGTAGTAACTACTGAAATCAAAACCTTGTCCGGCGAGTCCTGAGACCGATAAATGCATGGCTGCCTTATGTACTTCTAAATTACACTAGCAGCAGCTAAAGGAATTCGAGCTACAACAAGAATTTTCTAGGCGAGTGGAAAACCGATGAAAGTTGCTGAGTTTTCCCCTCTCTTTTGGGCATCGCTAAAGCTAAAGAGAAATTGCATCCTAACGGTTGGAGATCCCACATCAGGGAGTTAAGTTAATTTCACATCATGCGCCGAACGACACCATAAATAAAACTTTGGGAACTGAATTTATTATTAGCATTATTTTTGAGGTAAGACGCGGTTTTTTCAAGCATTAATTATGCAGTATTTACTATGTACATCTCAAGGCACAAGCAACATCTGGATGTACTTCTAAAAGTGCTGAAAACCAGTTTTTGCGCTGTTTCTTCGGGGATATCCTAAGGATATGCAACTTTTAACTTGCTTTCAAGTCACTAAAGTGGCCGCTACAATAAAAAAAATTTTCTGTGGCTACATACAAGTTCGTGATGATTTTTCTCGTGAACAAAATGCGAATATGCATCTACTTCCTGCTTACTGTCGGATGCCCCACTATATCCCAAGAAACAAAAAAATATTACGCACGGCTAATTTCACGCGATATTTTCGACGGAATTGAATGTCTGAAATCTTACGGTCGTCCTTCCAGCTAGAGGGGGAACGTCTACCACTTTGCGAAACTTTTTCGGGCAGACCTAACTTCTTCTCTGTCCTTGTGGGCTGTAATGCTACATGCCTCCATGGCAATGCGTTTCGATGAATAGTAGCCTCATGGAATTTCTTTACGATACAAGGGTCACTTTTTTTACTTCCGTCACTGGCAGCACGAGTATTGCTATGGCATAGCAACCCTTCGTTTGACCGAGATCCTTCCAAGGAGTTGCCTGCATATAAAATTTTGCCAGTGATATTCGCTTCTCAAAGGTTTCCAAGCTTTTTATTTGTGTGGTCATTAAAATGATATTAGCTAGTAATGTTGACACCGTCTTATTAAATTGATTTTTATATCTTATGATACGTCTTTTTTTATGGCGTAGAAGCACTGCAGAGTACTGAAAAACATATTGAGTGAAGTCGAGCTCATAGCCGCTAAATGGTGATAGATGCGATAGAAGGAAACTTTTTCTTTATAGATAAAGTGTAGGAAATACTTTTACCATTAATTTAATAGGCTTAACTCTCGCTAAGCAGTTCTATGAAGTCATTTAGTGCTTAAGCTTTGGAACCAGCACCCTTGGGTTGTTTATCAGTAGCTTTCAGACTACTTTTAACACGTTTAGGTCGCCATTAAGCAGGCAACAATATTTTTCCGCATGTGGAAATATCGCAGATGTCTACAAGAAGAGGTTACTAAAGTACCTAAAAAATTGTTCAGCCTCACTTAAAATAACTTCCGATAGTAAATTTTAATCCCTGCCAGCCAAGTTGAAATCTATTCCACAAAAACCATACGCGTACGGCTACCCCTCGGCGCAACCTAGCCTCACATAGTGGCGCGCTACGGTTTTCCAGATACGCATTTTATACTTGCCACAACATCACCAGCTACTCAACATTCCACCGTTGTCATGACTTTCAAAGCGCGTCACAAAATCTTCTATCAGCAGCAGGATTGGTAAGTAACTTACACCCAAAGTGATTTTGCTGATAGGATAGCAATTAGTTAGATAATTTGGGAGTACTATGCTAATATTTTAGTTCATGAATTAAATAAACAAGGTAGAGCATCCAGTAAAGCAGAAACATTTTTCGCAAATATCATTCTATTTTCGTGTGGTAAAAACAACTATGCCGCCCACATCCAAAGTAAAAGCAAGGCGCCTGGGCGTGAAATCCTTGCCTTTGCTCTATCTTATAATATCTGACTCTACCAGCACATTTCCACCACTTTTTTCCACAGACGTAACAACCTTAGTTTCATATTTGATTGGGTATTGTGTATGCTACAGACAATACTCTGCTACCAGGATGATTACTTTAAAGCTTGACAAGAGGCGAACTTTGATGAATGCTTATGAAGTATAAAAAAAGGAATAATCGGAATCTATCGGAGTTTGCTACTGCTATGGTAGTGATGGCGCCCTCAAACTTCCTTTTCCCAGCTTACGCCCCGCTCTTTCGAGCTAGTTAGTAACTGCAGTCATCCAGTGATGATAACTCATTTTACAGTACGAAGCAGAGGAGTTACGCGGCCCCTTGTATGGTTACGTAAAACCTCACATTTAGGACCGAATGAAAATTAGTTTCTTGAAGCAAAAACCCAAGTACCTGAACTTTCATTTGCTTCATTCCAGGGAGCTTGCGCTTGGCTGTCTTGGAGATTGTACTGTGAAGTATTTGCATACACAATGTAATTATATTTACTGGTGTACGTATTAAGTGAAAGATACATACTTTAATCTCCATTTTTGCATAACTTTGATCGAATGCATTCTACGTACTTATTTTCGCAATCCCTCAATTTGTCAGCGTTATTAACTAGAATCTACCCATGCTCTACTCTTGTTCAACCGAAAATATTTTAGGCTGTTCGGGGCAAAAGTGAATTTACCTGTATAGACTTTAACTCCTCTAGTCGCCCGTACAAATCTTTTTGAAAATCTGAAAAAAATCACCGCTCATATTCAAAAAATTGCAAGCATCAGCTTCAGGGGATGAAGCCTGCCCCAGAAGCGGGGTAAAGTGTGCGATATACCACCTATCAGTAGTTGAAATGGAGTGGATATTCGAGTAGTAGCATACACTATTCTGAATAATCCTGGGTGATTTTAACAGTAAACTGAAAGTGAAACGTATGGCGGAAGGATTTTATCGTTTGATAAAAGGTGCAAAGAAATTCAGAGTTGATTTTAAATCACCTTTCCATTCAGTCTTGAGCTGATCCTGTTCAAGCCTGAGCTTTTGTACCAGCACCGTTAATTCACGTATCTGCTGAAAAAGCACCAAAAGAGAAACGTGCATGACCTTATCACAGTTTAATCAATAGAATACAATAAACTAAGTTCTACGCATGAGGGTGCATGATGTGCAGTATTGTTGCTCAGTGATCTTAAGGCAAATCCTGTACAAGACATCTTGAATATTGAAAATTTCGCTATCCCACCCTTTCCCCTTTAGTGGGAAGACTAGTACTTAAACTCCAAAATATTTACCTCACACTGGGAATTGGGGGGCTGGATGCTACTACTGCCAGTGGTGATGCTTCTTCCTAAATTACCGACTGGCAATTGCGCTTTAGCAGTCACGCAATCTTTTTCAAAGTTATCCTCATCCGGGAGTACTGTGTGGCTATAATGCCTCATACTGTCACTACGAAGCATCGCTGTGCTGAGTGTGTTCTGACAGGGATATCCTTGCATGCATTGATTTTTAATCGGGAGTAAAGCTTTTTTTACCGTGGATATAGGCCTGCAACCTGTAGTGTGCATAAGAGAAGTTACTGTAGAGGTTCCTCCTTGGTATGCGGCTGTCGCCACTTGTTTTTCCGCGCGAAGGTCAACTAGCTGAGTAGCCGTAATACTATTCGTCTTCCCAGCGTTGCAAAATGTGGTATTGGCTACCATTGTTTGCAGATTTGCTCCTGGAAGAGGACACGGGGTACCATTCATTTCTAGATACCGCTTCTCCATGGAGTAAAAAGAGCGACATGCAGGTAGTCTTCTTGGAATTGATTGTCCACCTTTTACTAACGATTTTTCTGCATCATCTTGGCTATATGGTGGGGGCATAGGGAGAGAGGGATATAATGGACCCGGAATTCTACATATGGTTGAACGAGCAGGCTCGGTAGGAAATGAGTGCATCTTGCTGATGAACAAAGTTTAAAATTAAGGACTGATACTCCGAGGAGACGCCATGCGTCAGCTTTGCTTCGTCGGTAAGGATGCCGTAGTCCGCCAGCACCTAGTGACAATCATATACTCTCATACTCTTGTTTTAGCTGTGCTGCGTATAAAATACCCGTATGATAAAGACAGGAAGTCTAAGTGTTTTGACATCTTTATCTTTGCAATACAACGAAATAAAGAACCATCGTATGAATCAGGTACTGATAATAAAACTCACAATTATCCAAGGTATGAAGACTTATTAGCATTAATTTGTGTGAATTATGGTGAGAAATATAATAACAGTGGCGAAAAATTACTTCACACTCCCATACCCCCCTGTGAAGTTGCACGAGTGATATTTTAAGGAGATTAGTATAATTTTTAAAAAATTCTTAATATACTCTCTTTACATATGCTAGGATATTGGACGGATCATCAGCCGACGAGAACTATGGCACCATTGTACTGGTTTATGCCCACCCGCTTGCAAGCCCTTGACGTTGGTAAGTTGAGGAGAAAATATGCTTGTGGGCTTATAGCCATAGCATTAAGCTGATTTCAATCTTTACGCACAGAAACTAAGCGGTGCTTCCACCTAAGTGTCAAATGGTTAACCAGGAAAGAAAAGCGAGCCTCTAACTGATTATTTTAAGCCTCTCGCAGTATCTTATGACTTCGAGTTGATTTTATATTGCTCGTTATCTTCAAAACTCTTGGAAATAACAATTACAGCATATACCTGATCGCCGTATAATGCTTTACCGCGTACTGGCATGGTATTAAAGGGATAAACGGATCTTCATAAAAGTTTCTATAATCTATTATAAAGTCTGCCACCTTTTAGAGCTACACAACCTTTTTCTACGTGTGCCGCAGCAGCTGAAAAGTTTTCAAGGCTCTAATATTTTTACCAGGCCACTTTGGAAGAAAAACCTAATTTTCACCTCAAAATGAGACTGCATGGTTGTTACACCGCAATAATTTCTCCCCTGTTTATGAATGCATCATAAATATAATGACATTGAATAGGTTTTTCTACTCGATTGAAGATATGTGAGCTGCTACTTTTGTATCTTCCCAAGTAATGACGTATTCGTTCGATTTTCATAGCCTCGTATCTTTATTTATCATTCTTTTAAAAATAAATATGCTTTTATAGGTGCGAACAGGACGCTGCCTCAAAATAACTGTTATGTCCTGCAACAGGAAATCATTGGTGACAAAATTTTTGCTGTATGATCCCTTTGTTGCTGTTGTTCTGCTTGCTTGGAAGTGTGAGCGTGGCTTACTACAAGTGGCATTCTCTGTTGCTGGCGTTCAAAGTTTCCAGCGCTGATAGTAACCTTGCATGTTTTTTTAGACGCAAATACAGTTATTAGCTTGGCTTCGAGACCTCAAATTACGATGTGACTACGTTATAAAGTTGAGCTGTCCATGTAGCCCATGTGATGCGTACAAGTAAACTTCAAAGTTCCCAAGCGCTGCGATCACGTTTAGGCAGTCAACCACCGGAAGAGGAGAAATTTTTCATCCTTACTTGTAATCGGAGTAAAGATAGCTGCGATAAGGTAGCTTTTAGTTATCCAGGGTGTAATAAAGGAGTAGTAACTTTAGTAGATATAAGCTTGGTATTTCATGGCTACTGTAAACCCATAAATGCAAAAGAAAGAAATTTCATATGTTGTACAGCTTAGACATCCCCTGTTACCAACTTGAGTGCCATAATTGGTTTTACAATAAAGCTTACCGCATGCGAGCGCTTTCTTTTTTAAACCCTACAACGTAAAGCTGCATAATTTCGTTCGAGTGACGCGCACATACCTCTTTTTTCATTTGAAGTTGAATGCTTTTTAGGTTAGGGCACGGCAACGAGATTTGGATGTGCTATAATGTTATAATCGACTAGCTACCCCGTTGTAAGGTCTGACCGCTCACTACCGAGTTTAAGGTCTGGTTTCTTCAATCAATCTCCGCCAGCGCTAAGTTCACCTCAAGGCTACTGATAAAAGATAAAAAAAGACAATACAACTCATACGTTAAGTTGAAACACAATGTCATTGCAAGTAATAGGAAATAATAACTATTCTTAATTTTGAAGTGTTAGACAAATTGGTAGAATGTGGTGTGGTCTCGTCTATAGCTCGCGCTTGATGTAGCTAGCCCCAGCTTGACCAATACTACATAACGGGCGTGCAGCAAAAAATATAAACATGAAAGTAATCACGCAGATCGAAGTGCGAATAATATTTAATGAACCCCGCGCTATTGGCATGGATTAATCTAAACATTTCTATTACAATAGTACCTAAACTTCAGGTTAGTAATAGAGGATTCCTCGTTATTATGTAGCTACTGAGCTGCATAGCTAAGCTACAGTGTATGGAAAATCCGTTCCCCAGATCATCGCTCCAAGCAATATTATAGCTTCATCTATCATGCCTAAGCTCAGCCGAATGAAACGCGTTGTGTAGGTCCACATACTTTGATATTGGACTTTTCTCAATTTTTGTTTGGACCAGGGATATAATTAGTGTATCACTTCCACGCTGCCGTGTTCTATATAAATCTTATGATTTGGGAAGCTGCAGAATATAAATTAATATATCCTGCTACACCGCTACATTCTCGCTGCCATTGTTCGGGACCTTGGTTACGCTACAATTAAATTACTGGTTTCCTGGTATATAGATATATATCGCCAGGAAAATATTCGAGTTCTCGAACAGGAATCAAGTAATGATACTGCCTAAGTAAACGAGCAAGCAACCCCCTTATGAGCACGAATATATCAAAAAGCTTGCAATTCTAAATAAGTCACCGCATCACAGCCACAGATTCTCGCAAGTGAATTCGAGATTTGGTACCTGCCGTTAGTGCAAGTTTACTTATCACTGCATCAGAAGTGCGCTTGTATTCCACATGTAATCACAGAAGCATTTTCTCTTTTGTGCATAATACGTTTAAAGTACCAGTACCTGGTGAAATTCACCAGGAAATTCTGAAAATTTTTAAGCGCTGTTCTCTTATTTTTGTAAGGATATTCTTGTCTGCATGACGCTTAAAAGTTGCACATGGTTGTTGTGGAGCCTTGGGCGCTAGATGCATTTTTCGTATCTGTTTGAACAGCATGAATTGCCACTATGATGTAGCTATAGACAAATTTCTAGGCAATTCATGCATACTTATGGCTTTGTAGGAGCGAGTATACATGGTGCACGTGCCTCCGTGCATGCTGCTTCCCAGTCTAGTGTAGTGTATGCATCTACAGCAATGTAATAGATTCATCATTTTTCCGCAGATAACTTTAATACAGCAGTTAGTGCGCTGCCCTTGAAATACACTGCCCTAATGTATGTTCCGAAATAATCATTAGGTGTGCTTTACTTTTTATTTTTTTCATCGCCGCTCCTGATTGTCGAGGTAAGCTTCTAGCAAAGCTAAAATTTAAAAATTTGAAAGCATTCGTTATATGTGCACGTCCCATTAGCTTCTTGCAGTCATTATACATGCTGACCCGATCAATATTATTTACCAGGTATATAGAATATCAGTACCAGCCACAAAATTCGAAAAAAACGTGTATATAAAGCTCATGCTATAATCAAGGAAGACGTTGACGGTCACAACCGTTCTGTATATAATGGATTGAAGTGAAATATATTATTAAAAATACAAAAACTGAGTTTAAACTTAATCATCTTACTTATTATAAATTAGGAAGCCTACAGATATAGGAAAAATAAAAAAGATGCCATAAAGAGATCCAAATAAATTTACCACCTTAAGAAAAGTTAGTGCGCGATTTGGTGCAGACACTAGCGCACGCTGCGCAGCTTTAAATCGCATGATTTATAACTCATAGCACTAAAAAAATAAGCAACTATAGAATGAGCATGCTATTTCTCCTTCGAAAGGCAATTGCAGCAAAACAGATTTGCTATAAAATTAAAATTGGGCGCAAGAAATATGGGGACATCGTAGGAAATAATATCCTATTCCAGACGGGAAAGAATCGAATGCATATATGTTAAGCTTGCAAAAATAGCTTCGTCTTCATGGATTGAAAGATAAATTCGCACAGAATGTTCCTACATGAGAATAGGTGCTTTAATAAATATAAATGGGAAAGTAAAGTGCAGCACTTTCGTAGGAAAAACAGGCATACCTGAGATTAAAACAGCCTAAAGATGATTACCTGCCATACATGCTCGTACCTAAATTCATAATAGCGCACGAGCTTATAGGTTAAAGGTTAATAAAAGACCTTGCATGCAGCCTTTAGATTGAAATTGAAAAAGGAGCTCACCACGTGTTCCTATTTCTGCACATCCGCACGACAAATAAGAAAAACCAAGAAATCAAGGCAGGCAAAACATGATTCCAGGAAACCAAAAGCTTTTAATGCTTGCTCCATGGCTAAGCTGATGTAGCTAGAGCAAGAACACTTAATACTACATTGCACTTTAAGAATCCTATTAACCAAAAAGCGGAGACAACTGAAAGGAAAAACAAGTAAAATTTTGTTTTCAGGTATACAAATATATTTATAAGCGCTAACTTTCTATAAGTAGTCTTATTTTAACAAGGGAAGTACTCCATAAGAAAAATAGAAAAATTTCCAAATCCACATGTAAAAATTATAAACTTCGTGGCTGGAAAAAGGGTTCACTGAAAGGCCTTTGAGATATATGTCTCTTGCGATGAAAAGGGCAACTGCTCCTAGTATACTTCTCGTCAATGGACGCAAGGGACGGTACTGAGCGAAGATATATTTTAAAAATATTATCAGGCAATGCAGTTTAACGAGTTACATGATGAATGATGCCACCTTCTCTATAAACAACGGTACGCCGTTGCCCTCCAAATGAAGACATGATAAATCGTCTAGGAAAAGTGAACATATACAAATAAAATAAAAAAAATCAAGTCATATAAAGATTTAAACCACTATATGAACTAGATTTGTAGTACTCTGCTTGGTAATAAATATCAAAGTTCAATATGGAAAGCAGTACGCAACTCCGGCCCCGCTAGCAATGATATAATTGCAGTAAAAATCTGGTTTTGTAATAACTGATCAATGCCTGAACTAGTATAATCTCGGTAGCTTCGATATCTTAGTTTTATTAGCCATGATTCCCTCTTGCAGTGAACAAATATCCAGCATTTTTTAAGAATTAAGAACTGAATATATTGCTATTGTAGATAATACAATTCATATCGCAGCGACTATTACAGCTAGAAAATCCCCTTCATCTTAACTAATGCACGCAACATCATTGGCTTTTATACTAACCAATTCAGGCATGATCAGCATGAGTACTATGGAAGATACGATGAGCGCAATAAAAATTTCTTCTGTGTGAATATTACCCACAGAAACAAAGACACTTTTTTTCATTTTACCTTGTCTAATCTAATCATTAGAAATGTACAATATGTAGAAGTGCCACCAAAATTCCATCAGCTAAGCTAAAAAGTCTTGCTTCAACCCCCCCCCTTACCTTTATAAAACACCCCTGAAGGTGATGACTAGCTGCTCGGGTAAAAGCAGCTCCAAGGTTAGCCAGCGATTTGACATAGTGACTTGCTTTTTTAAGTAAATTCCTAGTGGGGGTCACGGTACTAGAGATATTTAGATGCCGAAACGCAGATTGAAATATCACAATACCTGGAAATGGAGGAAATGCTTTCAATTGATACGCTGACAACAAATATGCTAATATTAAGCTTTTTAATAAGCTTGGAAAAACATTTATTGGTACCCCAACAAAACTCTCTACTTTTCCTTGGAAAAAATCAGATTAAAAAGCCGATTGTGGGCTTAACACATATAATAGGCTCACAGAAGAACATCCAGGGTAACCACGGCAAAGAACAAAATCAGCTCCCCAACGTTTTTCTTTGTTTAGACTTTTATGCGTCATGAAAAACGATTAAAAAAGCCTTGGTCTCAAGACCAATCACGTTATGGGGAAACACTTTTTTTTCCAAGTGATGTGACACCGGCAAGTAAGAAAAGTAACAACGGAAGGACTCTTAAAAGAATTTGTGCATGACTTATGAAGAATTCGCATACCAACTCCCCTACGGCTCACCTGTGGTAACAAACAGTGCCGCAAGAGTATTGCGGCAGAAGCCAAACATTATTTTAGGCCCCAAAGTCACGGAAAAATTGCGAATACCAAATTTCATATCCCCCTGCAAAATAAGTTAATTGGTGTTAAATTTCGAAGAAATGTCCAAAAAAATTTTCTGCTTTAAAAAACACACAAATGTGTAGCGCTTTTAGGTTTTTTTGAGCAGCTTTAAGAAAAAATAGAGCAAGTGCAAAAAGGCACTGTTTTTGTCTCTTTTTTTTCAGCTTCAAACAAAAAAAGTAAACCAATGTCTTAAAATTTTTCAAAATTTTCACCTAAATACATAGGAAATAGAGATGTTGGTAATTAAATGAAATTAATAGTTCAACTTAAAAAGTTTTTGTTTTTTGAGCTCTTTAATTGTTCTTCAGCATACTGGTACAAATTAGGAATAAATTTTAATGGAATTCCTATTTTCGACCAATTAATAAGCTTTAAAAGGACATAAATACCTAAAAAATAAGCGCAAAAAGATCAAACTGATGGGCTTGTCAGTGCTAGGACTTGCTTCAGAATCACTATGTAAATTATTCTAGTGGAAAAAAAAGTCCCCCCTCATGACTACATCAACCCTGTTTGACTACAATACTTTATGTTGCTGAAGCTAATTGACGTAGGTAGCATATTTTAAACTACAAAAAAAAAAGTATACACAAGCAGGATGCAGGTACTTACTATGTCACTAGTTACCATGATATATCTATCACATGTGGATCACTGCAATTTTACCTTTATATCCGGGACATCTTTCATAAGGGCAATTACCATGCTAAAAATGGTAAAGAATAGCGAAGAAAACACAGCTTTTCTGTCCTGAGAAAAAAAAAGTTACTGGCTTACTAGCTTATATAAACATGGCGGGGATAGAAACCAAAATCATAAAGAAATCCTAGTGTCCCCAAAACAAAAATGTTTGGGCATGAAAAAGAAAGGAAATTATAGCGACAAACCAAATAACATACAAATTATTAGGGAAAAAACTGCTTGCTTAATGATGAAACTGAAGATACAATTTTTGAGCCATGCAAATATTTTTTTTTTGTAATATTACGTTTGATTAGAAATGAAAATCATCAAAAATGGTTCAAAACAGGGGTAAAAAGTAGCCTCTAAAAAAGCAAAAAAAAGCTTGTTATTAACTAATACGAGTCAAAGATAAGCATAAACTCTACTATCTTGAAAAAATAGAGCTATTCAAAGATAAGCGCAAACTATAGTTTTTTAAAAGCTTTGCTCTTTTAATACAAATTCCTTATGTTAAGCATAATAGCTAGCTAAATATCCTTCGTAACGAGAAACCCTTATTATTCCCGTACGTAGAATAATTAATACCTCCACCAGAGATTGCAGCGAAAGCACGCTGGTCAAATTCGCCGTGGAGCCATATTGAAGTGCATGCTTATAAAAGCATAAATTAACCAAAGCTCCTCGAACTGCTACTATGCAGAAGGCTGCAGGTATTGGCCATCTTTTGAGACGGAAAGGAGGTATTGAATAAACCGAGCCTAATGTAAAGCTTAAAAGGAGTGCCATCCTGAAGAAGGAAGTTCTCAAGCATTTTGCTATAAGGTACTGTGGTTTCTAGATGCATGATCACCAAAAAAATGATTGAACTTTTTTGGGCTTAGGTACCTTTCGGGTTTCATATATTAAAAATCCCCATGGAACATCGCTAATCAAAAACGCTACTATGACATCAGCCTTGCATCTGTGCAAAGCCAATTCCATACTTAAATCTATATAGCAAAAAAAACTGCTTATCTAGGCCATATTAACGCAAAAGTCTTTAAAATAGGGGTAATAAATTTCCTTTAGCAGCTTATCAAATTCAGTACAAGCATAAAAAGGATTGAGCTGCGTGAAATCATAACCAAATGTTAGATGAAGGGCGCCATTGGAAATCTACATACTATTTAGAACTATGAGATTCAAACCCTTTGGATTTTTTAAAGAATAAATTTCGACATAAAAAATAGATTTCACGAATTTGCATGTATTTACTACATTCCTCACAAATTAGAGAATAAAATAATCCATGGTCTAGATTCAACTCGCACAGTGTTCCGCTGCTTCATCTTTTTAAAATCATCAGGAATTTCCCCTAGTATAATCTTTTTAATAGATTCATTTATATATTGTTTAAACAAAAAAAAAGGAATAAAATTTCAAGATAAAACCTTTTATTACTTCAAAGCTGGAGTCACAAAAGTGCTACTTCCAAGAAAGCCAAAACCCGCAGAAATGAGCAGACTAGAGAGAGCAAGCCATGTCGCCTTCTTTCGGCTAAGTAAGCCAGCCGGGATTGGTAAGTATGGTTTATTAATCCTGTCTATATTAACATCTGATACCTGGTTAATTCCTAACAAAAATAGGTTTAAAAAATTGATAAAAAGCATGGTTTTAGGCAGAAAAAACATTTAAAACAAAGTGCAACTACAGCAGCAGAGATTATAGCTTTGTCAATTTACAAAGCAGGAGCACTATTACTTTTAAAAGTAGTTTAGCAGCTTCTACAAAATATAAAGCAACTCTATAATGCATATTTTATAATGTTTTCAAAAAGTATCCAAGGGTATTGCAGGTTTTCAAATTCCTGAATCTGCAAAAAATTTAACTAAATGGGCTTCACAAGGAATTTCGCTGTTAATTTTAAAAACATCAGCAGAATTATTAATACGGAAAAAAATATCTTGTGGTATTTTTTTTACTATAATCAAATTTTTAAGAAGCGTACAACTTTTTTTCCTTATAGTCCTGGGTTTATATCTGATTTTGATCCAGGAATAACTAGTCCTTGTATTGATCTTAATAGTAGATTTTTTATGTTATTTACGCAACGAAGAATTACTGGTACAGAGTTCGCTTGTTAAAAACAAAAATTCAAAATTAATAGAGACCTCAAAGACCTGCTAAAAAAATTTAACATGATTTTACTTACTTAAAAGCCACAAAGCGTTTTGTAATGCAATGAAAAAGATTTTCTTTTACAAGAAGAATTGATATCTATTTTTAAAGAACAAAACCATGAATATCAACAAGCAATTCTTGTGTCTCGAATTGAAACTTGACTTTAACATTTTCTGTCGATATCAGATATCATTAATACTTTATAGAACAAAAAATGCTATAGTGAAATTTTTTTCAAATTAACCCCGGACTAAAAAGGATTGCTAATTGTATGCTAAATCAATTAATGATGCCTTGCATCAGTACTTTGCACCTAAACAATTTTACTTTTGCTATACTAAAAATATTTCCTAATTGCTCCATTTATGCTGAAAAGCAAAAAAATATTCATAGGAATTTATCAGACGATATATGCTAACCTGTAACGTATACGTTCATGGCTAAGCTTGGTACCAAAGCTGTAAAATAACTTTTGAAAAACAATTCCGGATTAGAGAGAATTTTGCTGTTTGGGACCGCGAGAAGATGCATGGAAAAAACTGAAATTATAGTCCCTAAAAGGGTATGAGGTCTTCCGAACTCCCAAATCACATTCAAAAGGTTCGTAAATTTTCTTAGCTTCTGCCTTTTAGACCTACTTAAAGGTGGATTCAGAGCTGAAAAGATGATATTGCAAAAGAGTTTTAATCTTAAAGCATCAAGACCATTCAAATGAACTCAAAGAAGTGAAAAAATGCCATTTTGAATGATAAACGATACATAGATTAACGCAGAATCTAATACAAGGCAGTGAGTGCTTTAAAGAAACCGAATTTCACGCGGCACTGCACTTTGCAAGCATTTCGTGAAACTGCTTTCTTACTCGGTACCATTCACAAGAGCTAGTGATCTCAATGTAGCTTCATATTGCTAAGAATACTATGTCATACTTTTCCAGGCGACTTAAACAAGCGTTGCTAGCGCCAAAGCTTATTGAAATCAAAATGGTCAAGATGAACTTACTATTACCAAGACACTTTTCTCCATGTAGCTGAGCTATGGAAGCCCGAAAAATCAAAGGAATTCATTGAAATTGACCGTACGGTATACATTGATACTATACAAAGCAAAGGCAGCATCCTTTTTCTGCAAGTCTTTCCAGAGCTGCGTGAGCTATACAATATCCCAGCGAAGGCGCTTAGAATATCGTTCACATAAAAATGATATATAAAAGAAGCTAGAAATAATTAGCACACGATCTCGTCATAGCTCTGCGAGTAATTCTTGATATGTGGAATAATTAAAATTTTTCCTCGCTTTTTCTACCGAGCATATCTCCTGTGTTCTTTTTCGGAATTGCTATTCAAAGCCGCTTACTCTAGATAGAGTGACTGCTAGATTTATATGGCATATTCTAACCTTGGTTGAAGTTTAATTCTCCTAATTTACACATCAGTAAGTGCTTCATTGCGTATAAAAGTCAGTAAGGAAAAAGCAATTTTGCTAGCATAAACCTCACGAGTAAAATTTACAAAAGTTATTTTCAAAAAATAACTTTATCAAATCAGATTAAAAGAAATTTTCAGATAAATCAAGTAAACTATACTACAAAGCCTTTGAAAATTCGCGTTAAAACAGAGCAAGCAATATTATCGGCCAGCAAATAAAAAATAATTTTCTATAATCGAAGTCTGGGTGATAGCAGAAGAGCACTTCCGACCACATACTATAACTAATGAAAAATCCACCAAAATGCCAGAGGCATATAAAATTCGCATACCTTGGTGATTAGAATCCTTGGCAAGCAATGCGCAGGCTCTTAATCTATCGGTACTGGTATTAAAAATGGCTTCAAATCCGTGATTATTTTCCAGATTCCACGTTCCTCGGAATCCGAAGCTCTTTAATGTCAAAGGAGAGCTTCTGTGCATGGACTGTTTTTTCTCATATCCAAGAACGTCTTTGAGTACACCTCTATCATGCGGCTTCCGATAACCTCCAATGAAATTCGTAGTTCCCTCATAATAAGATCCTTTTCTGAGACTTGAATTCATACAACTTACAAAGCTGTCATGCCCGTTGGTAATAGGATCTTTAGCGTTTATCGAAGGACCGCCGTACTTACTCCAAGCTTTATTCATTATAAGATTAAGGGGTAATTTTTCATGTTGTCCAAGCGTAACTGCATGGTCCGCAGTAACAACATAACTAGACATTAAAAAAAAATAAACAAGTATTGGCTTCAAATACATCATGGGATACCTTTCCTTAGTCGGGACCGATACCATCAATTTCGGGGGCACAAATTTTGGATTTGTATCATTTGAAAAAGTTGAAGATAATGAAAAAGAATGATTGCGTACAATATGGCTGCGAGAAAAAAATCTTCTGCAACTTAATGACATTTTGGACGACTGTGCACTTTGTTGTCTACTCTTTGGGATAACTGAAAATTAGAAATAAGTTACGATCCAAGCAGACAGTATACCATTCAGACCAGTATTGGAAGAATATTGAAAAGGAATAGAGTCAACTACACGCGCATTAATAAGGGTCGTCCCATGAAATGGAGTCCTCTCCCGCATTTTCCGATTGATTAGTGTTTCAAACTGCAAGCTTGTGATTAAAATTTTTTTTCATCATAAACTTAAAAATTGTTTTTTGACATCCGAGCCGGTTATTGATATAGCAAGGCACCACAATATTCGAACGCCTAATCGATTTTTTTAATATGCCGGCCCGGTGTGATTTAATGAAACTAATAATTTGAAATATTCCAAAATTATTTCTATCCACGCTGCGAGTACCGGAGTTTCGGTCGATTTGAAAGCAGAAAGTATCCGTAAAAATTAATAACTCAGCTGCTACTTGAGAAGGATTTAGGCTAAAAAGATGGGAAGATTTCCACCGATAATCGCCAGATGAAAAGGACAATAAACTGAAAGCAGGTTTTCCCTATAACTTTATAGTCCCCAGCATTTCAGCAAGCTCTTTGAAATAAAAAAGTTTTCTTGGGAGTAATGACAGGATTTTTTAGCTAGTGGTCCAATATTTCTTGCATGTACAAAAAAAAGTTCCATAGAAAGCCTCAACTAGACATTAGCTGCTTTTGGAGGCCAAAAAAAGTATTGTCTCATTGCAGCACAATCTCGAAGACTACGCACACCCTGCCCAGCATAACCTAATGTAACAGGTGGAAAGCATTGCATATGCCTAAACGAGGTATACGCACGTGGTTTCTGTTGTGCCTTTTTAACTGGCAGGCTACGTCTTGGCGAGCTTCCACTTCCTATCCATGCATCTATGGCGCATATACACAATGAACGCGCAGGGAGAACCGAAGAGTAGTACCACTATTTCATGCGCAATTCGCATGATATATATGCACGAGCACCAGTCTCGACTTCTAATATATGAAATCTTGTGTGCGTTTGCGGCTTTGTGAAACTTCCTTCGCTGTGAATAGACTCAACAGAAAATGAAAAACCTTGCAGGACCGTGTAATTATCTTTAAGTAGTTGTCCCAACTACCAACCACTTTATTAAAACCTATCAATATCGGATATACAATATATTTTCCATGAAAAGGTGAAATGGAAGATTTTTTTTTCTTCATTTATTATGCAAGCTAAGACACATAATAATTACACTGAGTCAAGTTGGAAGCACAACTTTTCACGCTGATAGTTCTCTGATTGGTTCGCCGGTTTAGCGTCAGTGTTAACGCTCTGCAACACGAAATCTAACCCCGTAATTAGGAGGTACTAAAATCGTCATAAAGGGCGATAAAATTGTTAATCCCCATGCAGCTGAGGGCAAGCTATACCCCTGACTTCAAAGGCTTTTTAAGGCTGAAATAACTGATGACGAATAAAGAATGATTTACTTGAAGAGATGCTTCTTTGGCTTATTCACTTTAATACTTTATAATTTACCAGGCCATCCAGCTAAGATTGAAAGTTTTAATATTGATTCCAAAGAATATCGCGACAGAACATGATTTGTGAACTGAGAGACTTTAGACCTGAATACACGTAGAAATTATTTCTAATGAACTCGCAATGTGAAAGGCCGGCGAAAGCACTTACTGGTGTACTGATAAACAGAACTACTGGAATAAGATAACGTGTTGTGTGTAGTTTTTTGCATTATGCGATATTCAGTTTCATATCTTGTAGATATTTTTCCAGCAGGTGAGCTATTCAATGATAATACCGTTCGAATAGTTAAGCTGGATTTACTAATGTACTAAGGTCTGCATTTTGAATTCTGCTCGGAATTTTGCATACCTAAAACGAAATTAGTGACAGATGCAGGCTTATAGACAAATTCGGTAGGGTGAATTTTGTCTGTACGATTAGGTACTGTGGGATTGAATTGAACCACTTATGGGATTATCGATCATTAGCAGCAACCTCACCTCATCTTGAGAAGCTTATGTTTGGTGATAAATCAGACTCGGTTTTCCTAAAGATTATTTTACTGTGCACCAGAAAGAAGACATGCCAGTTAGAAGCTTCAACCATTCGCCGCAATTTAATGAGCCACGAAATTAGAGCATACTACACGTTCACTAAATACCTTCTAACAGCCGAGCTCCGACCTCTTATCTCAATTTAATGAGTCACAAAATTAAATGATAATGCACCTTCATGAAACTCGCTCTCTCAACCGTTAATTACGTCGTGCTGGTTGTCATTCTCGGTTATTATAATTTCTTAATCAGAAATTAGCATGTTTAAATACTAGTCCAAGCTCCGCTCTTATCCAGCAAGTCTCACACTCCTGAGTTCGATAGACACATCTCATGCACCCAATCTTATTCTGAGTTATTCCGGAATATTTTTTGAAATGTAGCATATCGTCCGTTTAGGCGTCTAAAGACCCGCATCATCCAATATACCAACTCTCAGTCAATTGTCATGATATGGTGAACAAGTGGCGTGAAGGAGCTTCGAAGCAATTCTTATACTTAGCAATGAGCTTGATGTCTCACTTGCTTTTGGTACGACAGTGATTAGCTACTGCTACTGGTCTGTGGTTCGGTCAAGAAACAAGTGGAACCCGGAACCACACTACTACTGTAGCGAGAATAGCTGCTGTTTTGCGAGATTATATTTGGGATCTTGTTAGAAAAGGATTTTTTCAAGTTGCCTGCCCAGCTAAGTAGCATAGGATGGCCGTAATATCAGTTCTAATCTTGCTTTTATTGCTTCCGTTTGTTTACGAGTTTGATGACGGGAAACACCTCTGTATGCACAGGGATTCCTCCAATGTGGATGCACAACCAAAGTTCAGCTGGAATACATCCACTTTAAAACATGAAAATACGGGTACATTAAACATGATTTGCTTGCTATATAATCCGATACAATGTTCTTGCCTACAAGCCTCCATGATAGCTGTGATTTATACTTTTACTTTACAAGTATATTTATGTACCTCATCCAATTTGGACTTCCAGTTTTAAACTTTCCATCGTAGCTCTCATTACCTTCATTATCTTTAACTGAACGAGATTTATATAGTTTGAAGACTTTGCTTCCGAGCAGTCTCAGTGAGCATATTTGCTGTTTCTCTTTTACAAAGGATTAACAGTTATTGCCTGTATGCTTCTCGAAACAGGCGCATAAATTTATTCATAGAGCAGTAGTCTTGGTGCTATATTGAAACCACTGCACATTAAAGTAGGGAAAGAAGCTTTCCAAGTAGAAGTGGAGGCTTATCGAGTTTGCCGAAATACTAACAAACACTCACGACCACACTTATAAGAGGAGGAGATTTCGCCCAGATATCACAATTTCTTCTAGCGAAACCATGATAGGAAGTTTCCATCGATTATTGCAAGAGTTTTGAAGTGAAAAATAATTGAAAAGGAATAATACCCAATCTCGGCTTAGCATGAGCAATTGAAGGTGGATATACTGGTGGTGACTATTGATGAAAAGGGACTTCGCCGCCTGTGTACATGAAATGCTATGAAATCAATGTGTACCAATTGGGAAGCTTTCGAGCGCTCAGGCAGTTTATTTCGGATAAATACATAGGGTTTTACTAAATCATTTTCTACTACATAGTGCAAGCCATACAAGCGCTGATGCGATTTTCTTGCCGGAGCACATCTTAAGCCCATTTAGAGCGTGCTTATGCTGGGGTTACGCGCACATTTTTTGTGAAAAGTATGAAGGTGTGCCAGTCGTTTTTTTTAGCGGTCTAGAATGAGTGGTACCACCACTGTATTGCTTATTCGCTTTGATTTTGCTTCGTGTCTTCCCCCTCTTGGTGAAATCTTTCATTTCTGCTGCACCAGAAAATTTTTTTTGGCACTCAAAAAAAAATATTAAATTCTGGCTTCTCAATGCATACACCTATAGACAGCTTTTAGGTACTTATGGCTTCTCTCCTGTGTGCTATTTTTTAAGGTGCTAATATCGCTCGATGATGCGCTTCACATATATCCAAATTTTTTTTTGGCGTTTTCGGTATCATTTTGTTAATTTAGCTTTAAGAGGTATGGTGGCTCCTTTGGTGGTATCAATAACTATACACCAATAAACCTTGTGGAACCCTATTAATCCTCTTATTTTGGAATGCAGGTGGAAAGGCTTGCTTAAGCGATATTGTCGAATACGCCAATGCATTGAGAGCGGGTGAAGACAAGCTGGTTGACACTGATGTTAGCGTTTCTTATCTTTACTTTTGCAAAGTATCAGTTTGCAGTTAAATTTGAACGGTAGTACCTTTCTGTTTGAAAATTAATCAAATTTATCCTAGTCTTTATGCACCAAATGCAAAGACACCTCTGAAGCGCATAGTTTCTACCAACCCAAAAACACATGGAAAAATCATTTTTTTCACCATCAGCTATATTTACATTGCTTTTAATGTCTGAGGCTGCTATAAGGTTTAATCAAATTACCACCTTTGCAAGTCCCTTAAAATAACTTTCTTGTGCGATTTTTTTAGTATTTTGTGTAGCCTGTGCAAAAAATTGATTTGAAGATGATTTTTGCCTTGTTTTCTTGTAGCTATTCTACAAATTTGTTCAAGTGAATTTCTAGCCGTAATTTACTTTTAAAATATTTATTTTATTAATAAAATAAAGGTTTGTCTTGCATCGTCTTCGTCTTGATTTTGCGTTATATCTAGCTGAAATCCTGTTCGAAACTTTTTCCTGCTACTTCGACACACACCCTTCTAATCACTGATTGTTGCTTTAATATGCATAGCCATAGAAGCTATTAAACTCTGAATCATTATATGTTCGTTCGGTATAATACTTTACCTTTATGTTTTTGACTAGAAAAAATGGTATAGTGAGCTTCTGGTTTTCCAAAATGTTATTCCTGTGCTTGCAATCAACGCTTTTCACACATACTTAATGTATTATTCTAAACCCAAACTTCTTGTATCTCCTATAAAGGATGATACCATGGACTTAGATACCCAGCTTTCGTTGGTATATGATCTGATACAACAAGAGTTTCCTGGAGCTTACTGGATTGACGGCAAGTGGCACTTCAATCATAATGCTGGTAATTAGACTATTTTATAGCTCGCATAGCTTCACTTTACTATTCAATTTGCTGCATCTTTTTTTTTCATTCTACTCTTTAGATTACCCAGAAACATATGTGTGATTTCCTGGTTTACTGAAAAGTTTTTGTTTCGTTTTCTTCATGGTAGTTTCGATAGCTTGAGAAGCTAGTAATGGCGAGTCTTGTAGGGTTGAAGTTTTATTTGTATTAGTGAGTAGCTTATTCAAGCTTCTTTCTTTGTTCTGAATTGGAGTAATATCACTATCATTCCAGATGCTTTCATAGGATTTTTTCTAGTCTAATACGCTGTTATACAAGATTAGTTTAACAGAGTATCACCGTGGGATGTTACGCTTGTCATGATGCTTAGAAATCAGGGCAAGTGCTATTATGTACATATCCCTCCTATATCATATCTTCAATGGTTTTTTTGTGCTTTTTTGTGACTTCCCAGTTTATTTTGGAAAGCTTCTGCGTGCTGTGTGCGCACACAATAGTTTTGGTTATTTTCCCAACTAATTTTGAGTTGAGTAAAGTTTCTGCTTCTTTTTCACATACACACGATAGTTCTGTATCTTTAATTTCCTGCTGGTCTCCTTCTGATGACTTCGCTGTCTTAGTAACGATTATATTACTCAGTGTTGACAACATACCTAACTTGTGCTTTTAGAGTCCTTTTTTTCAGATGTTAAGGTAAACCTTAGAGTGTGTGTGTAGGGGTTGGGGTTAAAGTTTATATAGTGGCTAAGGTCAAAATGTGTGCTTCATAAAATAGTTTCGCGTAATACGAACTTAATAAAATGAAAATCCAAGTATCTGAAGATAAAGAAATACAAAGAGATTCTGCTGTCATTTTAATATCTACGTTCTCTGCGAAATTCCATGTGTATGCTAGCTGAAGGATCTTCACTTTTTCTTGCGCACTAATGTAATTTCCATTCCTTTTTGATAAGTTTCGCTAAGCTGGAATCTTGTATATTGCAGACGGTTGAAATCTCCCTTTCTCATAGTTTTTTGGATGAAATTAAAACGGCTTTTCGCTACTTTCAGGTGTTTCGGGCCAGATGAAGCTACTGTATGCAGATATCAACGAATATCTTCTTTTTTTTGGGGCAGTAGTTGACCATGGGGGCTACGCAGGCTGCTATAACTTCAATATTTGGGATGCTGTATTGCAAGTAATACAAGCTATAAACAGGAGTTTTTACGAAATAATAAGTGCTATGCATACAGTCAAATATCTATAATTTTGGATATAACAATTTTTTATTCATATAATTTTTTTCCCGGTTCTAGAGTGATGTGTCCCTGAAATATTTCTGAATAATTGCCTGCTAGAACTCATTTTCTATCATTTCCATCAGGTTATGTTATTTCTCTCAATAATAGTTGAAGAAATTACTTCTTTTCCCTCTGAGTTTTCATCTTTAAACGTATAGTTGTGTACGATACACTGTTTGAAATAATATAAAGTTTTAGCCATGAAGAACTCTTTTGTGGATATTTTTCACTATTTTCGCGTGCCATTACGCTCTTTCTTGGGTGCTATCTCATTTTGTCAGCTTCTGCACTACAAAGCATCGAAAATGTCGAAAATTCTAGCGAAATTCTTGTTTTGTATTTATTTTCTCCCTCCTTCGTAGTGTAAATAGCGCCACATGTGGATATTTCTGCGCAATGCTGCTGTTTTTTATGTGTTTCTTCTGCTTGAGTAGCAGAAATTTTGTTGTGCCTCTCCTGGCTGAAACCGTTAAGTTTCACTGTATCATTATACTCTTTCCATGAGGTTTTCACTATTATTTATTTTCTTCTTTTCTCTAACATAAGGAGAGGCTGTGAGCCACTTATTTGTAATGGAAATGGACTGCTGATGATTTTTTTCTGAAAAAAATTTCCCGTCAGCAACTATTTGCCACATTAAGTGATTTGCATCTCCCAGTAAGTAATACACAAATTAGTTAAGCTTCATAGCATTCCACAGAATATCCTCACCTAAAGTCCCTATAACAAAATACTATCCGATGTACGTACAGTCAAAGTTTAGGGGCACTTTGGATTGCTTGATTGCTGCGAATTGATGAATTTCGCTATTATCTCGCAGCTAGTGTGTAGTACGCTTAAAATCCGCTTCCATGTAGACAGCTTTGCCAGCGAACTTACTCAAATCATATTCGTGGTTGCGTGTCTATGTGAGATGAAGATGGAAAGTTTTTTTTTCGTTATATCAGTGTTTTTTACTGTTTTATTCTGTTCAGCGTTATTAAAACTGAGTATTCCTATCTTTTGTGTGAAGTTTTAGGTGACTGCAGTATTTTTGATGCAGAAATTGCAATTTTACTTGTGTGCTACGTTTTAGAAACTGTTGCTACCGGTCTTTTATAGGGTAATCATTACACCCAGGATGTTGGGAAGATGAAAAAACATGTGTATACTCCTACACCGGATTCATCTAAGGAGTACAACGGATTGGTTACGTTTCTTCCTAAAGGGCAACAGAAAATATACCGAAGCCAGGTATTTTTTGCCTTTTTGTTAATGTGTGTGTATGTACACCTCACGAAATCAACTCAATTAACATACACGGTATCAAGTGGTTAAACAAACGTGTATATATACCTCACCAAATCACCTCAATTATCACAAACAATATCAAATCAAGTGCTTAAATAAGCGCGTATATGCACCTCCTGAAATCAACTCAGTCACAATGTTTAAGGCTGAACTTGAATTGTGGAAGCATCATATCTTAATTTTTGTATGACCATAAGATTTTAAGGAACATTTTCCCTCGGGCCTACTTTTTGCCTGCTTTCTTCCCAAAGTGCTTTGCTCTTGATATTTTCATTTTTCTCTCTCCTTCCTCCGATAGTTTCCTCACGACTTATCGATATAAGCTCACCGTTAAATTTCTATTTTAGATTTATCTGAATTATTAAATCCACATGAAATTTTAAATCCATATGCATTTTTATTAGGTTTTTAATTATACTTTTTAGTTTAATATTATTCTTCATAAATCTAATTTTATATGCTTTCATGAAGAAATTTACATTCATTTTATAAAATTGTAACACACTTAGCCCTACTTTTATATATAGGGAAAAAATGGAGCTATTCTTCTTGAATATGGTCATGGACATATCGCTTCATCTTTCTTAAGATCGATTGTAGTTCCAAATATCTTTATGATGTTTGATTTCAGGTAATTCACGTGTGTGGCTTACATTAAAAGAGCGTATTTGACAGCGAATAAGTACCTCTTCTTTGGTATGGTGTGTGTTCACTCTCGATTCGAACTGTGTTATTTACTCTTTCTATTACTTGTTTTCTCAAAATTAAAACCCTTGTGCCAGCCTCAGCTTCCTAGTCTCCTAGCAAGCTTATTGCGAATTTTGATTAGGTTTATTCCCTCGGCGCTTGTGTCCTGGAAAATATTACTTATCGAGAGTGTATTTTTATATGATAGCAAGGCTGTGGTATCTTTGACTGTTTTCCTTAAATATATCAAGCATGCGGCTGTAGTGTTACCGAGTAGTTAAAAGTGCTTTTCCGAGCGAATAGCAAGAAAATCTCTAGATTTTTCTTGACGCTTATTAAGTCTGAAAGTGGGTGGAGGGTGGCTTTCTTCCTTTTTTGCTCCAGCTTGCTATGAGTTGCATAGGTATAGTAGTCGTCATATAAGCGTTACTTTGCTCTTTAATGGCTTGAATATGCTTTTATATGATTGAAATATGAAAGTTTAATAAAATTTTCCTGTGGAGCTTAGTTTTTTGCGTTATTTTTAACTCTTGATTATGCGAGATAATTTTGAATAATATCATCTAAAATTTCAGGTTTAACTTTCTTGCAAATACTTCGAGAGCTTCTTTTTTTTTAATTCGCTTATGTTTGTTTTCGCCTCATATATTTTTACAGTCTGTTGTTCGCTTTGTTGAATATTCTGCAGTGGCAGGGTTTTTAGGATATTTCTTCCAGATTTATCTTTGTTATTTGGCTAGAAGTTCATCTTCACGCTATTGGCCTGAATTTTTGATAGCTTTACACAATGAGAATCCTGGGTACTAAAATGTTCCACATGCCATTCAATCTACCTTGCGGAGGGGGTCTGAAGTTTTTTTCGTGAAGACCGTTTTACTTCTCTAGTGTAAAACCGTAAAAATGGCGTGCTATTATGCTGTAATAACTCTGCACACAACCTAGCACCATTCAATGCGTGCCCAGGTCTGAATCAAATTTTTTGCCTTCGTCCTGCAAATAAATACGCTACTGCTTACCTTCTCATTTGTGAGCTAAAAATATCCTCTAATGTACCTAAAAAACTAAACATAAAGTAAGCTTAATCTCTTTACGCAGGTCTTTGTGGTATTCTTTGTCCGGTTTCGGCTACTCTTGCATAAGGAATATACTGCTGCGGTGTTATAAGTTTACACATGGTATGCAGCATAGCAAGATCAGTGATACTACAACATCCAACCCGTCAGGAGGAGATTTGTAGCAAACTGAGGATATATTCTATTTGCATTCTTCATTGTTGATATGGTCGTGCAAGCTGGCTGAAAGCTTTAAGGATATATTCTGGGACTTGTATAGCTGATTAGCGATCGCATTTACTGAAATTGCGTATGATTTTTTACGAAAATGACCCAGTCTCGTTTTGGAGTCGTACTACTTCAGATTACCCGCCAAAGAGCTGACCATATGGTAGCGCTGTGTTTTTTATCATTTGCTCATGTTTTCATATAGCTGGAAAGTTTAACCTTTGATTTGGAGCGAAAATCTTCAGCGTTTTATTGCGCTTCCAGGGTTTTTTTATCAACCTACTTGTCCTATGGGCTAGTACTATTTTATAAGACAGCCTATATGCGATAGATTGTACTCAAAACAAGGTTGAATCGTAATTTTAAACATGTGCACTCTTGATTTCAGCATGTTTAATCCTTGCTTAAGATATCATTGGAATGCCAATTAAGCTTTGATTTATTGCAATGAAGGCTTTAGGATGTATAATTCGCTTTATACTGGTATCGGCATAAATCTGGCCATGTATTTGCTTTTTTGCATACCAGTGTTTATATATTAAGTCTATGGTAGTCACTCTTTGGCAAATCATTGGGAAACTTCTCCAAGAAGTAAGAGTTTTGAGTTCGCAGCGCTATGCATGCGAAGCATAGCATCCATACGAAGCGCCAGATTTGGACTTACAGAATTGGCAGTCTACTCATTTAAAAAGATGTTATCTTCAATTTTTCCAGGATTTTAGTTTTGATGTTTTTTCGCTTACAAGAATAACGGCAAAGCGATTCCTGAGATCTATGATACTAGATGCAACTTTTACTGTAGAAATGTTCTAAAAGAAAATCAGGACTTTTTGGCAAGCCATATTAGGCTATGCGGGACACGCATACCTCTCTCTTACTCTCTTACCAGCAGCATAGTTGCGTTTCCCGGAAAATAACATCAAATATTTTTTGTACAAGTAAGAAAGACCTATTCAAACGTTCAAGAATTAGTGTGGTCCGAGCTTGATTTGTGTTCAGTAATTGGTAAGCGTCTGCAATTGACCTTGTCTTATAGTTGCAGACGATCATAAGGATAAGTAGGAATATGGGCATCTCGGAATTGATTTGAGGTTAGGTTCCGCAATTTTAAAATCAAAGGAAGTATACGGAAAGATAACATCGACTTTATTCTCATTGCAGCTATATCGGAGTTTGTGAGTGAGTTTTGTCACTCATGCGGCAAATTACGCACTGACTTAAAGTTTCGAAAGTGGAAGGGGTTGCATTGCTTAGAACTCCCCCTTTCCCGACACCTTTTATATTTTTCCTAGTTTTATTTAATATGCTGATTTCAACTATTGGGGTGCTCAAAAGAGTCAATGAATGCCTGCGTTATTCTGGTCTAACTCGGCTAATTTTCTTTAACATGCCGTGTGATGCCTTATTTTCTTGGAATGCTACCTTTAAACGGGTTTTCCCTTTTCGAAAGCTACAGAAGTTTTAGCCGCGGAAGGGTCAATCTCAACGTGGCCGTAGAAACCACATAAAATTTTCGGCCTAGATAATGCAGGATAATTTAAAGCAAATTATATTCACATACGGGAAAAGGTATAATCCATCACCCAGCTTTTAATATGTAGTAAAATTTTTAAGATGGAAAACCTCATAATTTTGTTGATAACTACTGTTTGTTCAAGTTGCAGCGTAGAGAGATTTATGATTGAATCGTTCTCTCTTCCCTCATAGGGCAAATACTGTAAAGACTAGGGTCTTATATGACTTGAACACACTGACTATAGTTTATGCTAGTTACTTTAAAAAGGCATGCTACAATTTCATGTACTAGTTTTAATGATCGCCGATACATAAGGACGACCATTTCGAAATCCATATTATAGGCCGACACTCCCTATAAAACTAGGAATATATAGCAAAATGGATTCATATCTAAGTCAAATATATATGTTTACATAAAAAAAGAAAGAGTACACAACACAGATTTTTAGATAATTATGTAGGAGTTGGTGACCATCAGAAACCTTGCCTAACCACATAACAGTAGGCTCTCCCTAACCTGATAAGCGCTTACCGTAGCTTTCTTATGGCATCAATTCGAAAGATAATATAGTCATGAAGAAATACATCCCTTAACTCAGGCGCAATGAAACTAAAAAAAGCAGGGGCACGAAGGAGTTAGACTCTGTTTTCCTACTACGAAGAGGTGAAAAGCAGCTCCAGACACTCTATAGCCAACTACTTAGAACATAAACGTCTTTGCTGCGGGTGTGCGTCTTTTCCGTTGACGGAATGAATATCAAGAAAAGGGGGTATCAGCTACGATTCACCGAGATACTTCGTTGCGAGTTTGATTGCTCTTACAATCATGCGGACCGTGAAGCTAAAACCGCGTGCTCTGTTTACTGCAAGGATATCTCTCATAGAGAGGATTCATATAAAAACAGGGGCGGCTCTTTTAGTGTTTTACCTCTTCCAGAGATATCTGTTTATGTATCTCATATGCAATTGATCGACGTAATAATATACTATGTCGAGTGGTAGATGCTCCTAGTGATATACAAGGTGGGATATTTAGCCTGTTATAAAGATGTTTTATCTATGTTAATGCACAAATATTCATACTCTTACGTAGCACGCCTTACATTATTTAGATGGTGGATATGTTGTATATACTAATTTATTTTATTTAAAAAATTAATTTGTATCATATTATGATGATATGATAGATATATCATTCTTATGTTCTGGACATTTTGTAGTTCCTTATGGTTAAAAAATGAATGAAAACCCACAGAGGTAGCCACAATGATTAATAACCAAAAGGTGTGAGTGGGTTGCTGTCGTTTTCTCTTGTGATAAGGTTTTTTATGCTTGAAGCTTGAAATGGAATACTCTGTGGGTAGTTAGGAACACCTACAGTATTAAAGAGGTAGTAGTGTCAAAGTGTATACATACTTTGCCAAGATGATTGAAATCATGGGTGGACCGAAGTTATCGGGTGTTCTTATGCAGCAAAGCAAAGGCTTTCTGATAGCCATGAAAAATACTAGCTGATAAAAGAGGCCTTGCATTACCAAAGACTCAGAGACACATCGTAAAGGTATATAAGCAGAGATTTCGATAAGTTTAAAGCCTTAATACTAGATATATATAGCCCTGCCGTAAGCTCTTTAACATAGTATGTTAGCTGGCACGAAGCTCAACCATAATCTGCTGAAATTTAATAGCTTGTTTAACCTGATAAATCTGTATGTAGAGCTACCATTTTAACAGAATTTCAACTCTCGTATAGGTGATTTATTTGAGACATTTCCTCCTGAATTTCGTTGTTCATAATACTTACTCAGAGGATGAAATCTAGGCCGTCACTTAGAGCATGAAACCTAGGTTGATACTCAAAAGATGAAACCTAGGTTATTACTCAGATAATTAAAACCAGGTTGATGCTCAAAGAAAGAAGCTTCGCTCCTTACTCAAAGGATGAAACATAAATTGAGAAGTAAGCGATAAAATAAAGGCAAACTAAAGGTTGAATAGTACTTCAAGCCTCCTAGTATTGAGCCACCATCTCTCAGATTCCCGTATGCTTCACAATATCTTTCTTGTATACAAACTGCAAGCTCCACATTCACAAAACTCCTGTAATATTCTCACTAACGCTGCTCTCTCAGGAAGGATGCAGAATACAGTTTTTTTTCCCTCTTTATTCTCTAACAAAAAGCTAAAACAAGCTAGTCGTTCAATAGGCGCTCATTCAAGAGGTTTTATTTTGAGCTTAGAGAGTAGCAACTCCTAAGCAAAAAAATCCCCACAATTCAGTCAAAAATAGTGAAATTACTCTATTATATAGTGTTGCCCCTTCACATTTTTTTCCTGTGTATACATTACATGAAAATGCAGCTCGCTTGTAATCGACAGGGTGGAAAGCGACTAGAGCTCTCAGCATAAAAGGGGAATTGCACAAAAGCCACCTTCTTGAAGTTTATATTTTGAATCCCCTCAAAATCCCCACCAAGCTGTAGTGATAAAACAAAATCACTCAAGTGTACATACACGGGTCGTCCGCGTGAATTAGAATCCCTTGCAATTTCGTAAAATTAACTTGATATGTCCTTTAATAATAAAAAATATTTTCCAGTATGTTTAATTATTGACATATTATAAATTATATCTTTTGGAGAAATATAATAATTTTTAATTTAAAAAAAGCCTTTTTCAAAGCATTTGTTAAGAAACTTGAATGAAACATTTAATTTTTAATCTTCAAAAAGCCTTTTTCGTAGAATTTTCTATTAAATTTGAAAGATCGTTTTAATCTATTCTATTAAAAAGCTTATTCCACTATAGCATTTTTAAAAAAATTTGAAAGAACCTGTTCTCTTTCTAGTAGCATGATATTATATACCAGAATGGCTTTATTTTCGAAAAAATATTACTAATCACACGAGGGAGTTATCGGTAGCAGAAAAAAAATAGCCCTCTTTCTCCCCTTCGAGATAGATCACTTACACATTTACCCCACAAATTTCCCCCGAAAGCATTCAAGCATACTACAAACCCTCAAAAAAACAAAAATAGTAGACCCGCTGCTTATACACACACCACGCGCATTGCTCAGCAGGCAGTTGGCCTTAAACGGTGTTTTAGTGTGAAAACAGAGCGCGAATATATCAAAAATACTAGGCTCAACTGGAGCTCATCACCCACATTGGAAGCATATCAAGCGCTACGCTCAATCCCTATACAGAATGAAGAAAACGACTTTACTATGGTCCCAGCCACATATTCAATGACGTTTTGACATGCTTTACCATTGGTGTAAACCCTAAACCCTAAGCCCTACAAAAACTTACTAACTCGTACCAACTTCTCGCTATCTACAAAGTAGCGGAAGTATATTTTTTTAGTACTTCTTCAAGAGGATGGGATGCAGTATCTCCATGTAGCCTCGTCTTCACTTTTGAAACTGCGTTGCTTGGGTGCTGCAGAAAGGAGTGTTTAAGCTGGTTTTTGATTGGGGTTAGGGTTGCACCTCGTTTACTGTATTAATGCAAGTGTTTACCCTCAGCAAAAGCTTCTTTTTTGCTTCCTTTTTTTTGGTGTTTCTCTGAGAGAGCTATTTGTCGACTATGAGGGAAGAATCGCTTGGCTTTCGGTTGTAACATTGGTTTAAGAAGAAAGTACTAGCGGTTTCTAGAGATAACGGTTGCGAGATGGTGGAGAACTTACTAGAAGCTCATATCACAATGTGTATTCTAATATCTGGTTCATCTTTTGGGATATTTCTACCTCTGTTTCATGATTTGGTTCCTGGTTTTCAGCCATATCTTCCTGGATATTCTTAAATCCTCACCTTCCTCCTCTTAGACTTGCTTTTTTATCTTTCTCTGCTCTCCCCCGCTCAAAATTTGCCTTTAAACAAGCCTCTTTAAGTTTTGTGTGCAAATTTTTGCTCTCTCTTTCTGAGACTGTTGATATCTTTGTTATAAATTAAGAAAAAATATTTTTTCAAAAGTATTCTCCTCTTTGATAAAGCCTTTTTGTTAGTCACTTATTCCGCATTCTAGGCTTTCTTTTTCAACTAACCGCTATCTTCATTGCTTTACTGCTGATATCTTTGTTGACAACACATACACACACCTTCAACTGTGTGTGTGGATCAAAGCAAAACCACCGGTTTTCTTTTCCCTCATCATGATGAACTCAAATATGTCGGAGCTGCTTAAGAGCAGCTCCCAGAAGCTGGAAGTGAAGAACAAAACTCCAGCTCCCGTTCAAATTACTGCGGAGCAGCTTCTGCTCGAAGCAGTACAACGCCAAGCAGATGAGGTCAAGCAGCCCACTTTGATGGTTGTAGATGAGGATGAACTTCAAAGTTACAGGTAGCTGCTGCTTTGTGTGTGTGAATGTGGCTTTTTCCTGGATGGAGTCATCCCGTAGCGACTGAAGATGGGGGTGGTTAATATTTTTCTTTGGAAATCGCATTGCTTGTGGATTTTGAAGATTTTTTTGGCGTTTTTAGTGTTAAAATTTTGTGAAATTTGGCTCTCTGATATAAAACTTCAAATGACTGTTTTGATGATAAGGATAACGTGTTTTTCGCCCAAGTGTGTTTTCTAGATGAAATTAAGGGTTTTTTCGTATTCATGATGAACGCATGTAGTGAATTAGGAACTCAAAAAATGTCTTTTTGAACATTAAGGCCGATTTTATCTTTAAGCTAGTATAGTTTCCTTGTTAAGGAGAAGAGGAGCAGTTTTTTTGTATGGAAATTGTGGGTGTTTTGTCTTCTCTTGTAATATTACGAGTTATTTCAGCCTAGTCTGATGTATTTTAAGCGGTTATTAGAGAAATCTCTATGCTAACTTTTTCCTTACAAATGGACTCCTCCACACACCAGCCTTTGCTCCAAAGCATCTCTACTTTGTATGTGTTCCTCCTCATCTTTGTTTTGCTTCCCAGAGGCGATCAAAGTTGCTCTACGCTTAAATGATGTTTTGATTTCTTATTTTTTATCACAATTGATTTCGTTGCTAGTATGGCTTGATCCTGTAGTAAGAAGTGAATCTCTACGCATCAAGATCTCCAGTGCAGCCTGTGTGTGTGTGTGAGGTTCAACCCCATCTGTTTCCAATGGTTGCTGTGGGTTTTGGATGATTTTCATAACTCAAAAGGCTTATGGGGTTGCTAGCAGCGGAGCATGGTGTAATAGAAGGTGTGCATTTATGGAATCTTCAGGCTGTTTTAAGACTTGTGTGTGTGCTACTGCCACTGCGATGGCCTTTATTTAGCAAGCTTTGCAGGGTCTTCATGGCATCATTTTAATATTTTTTTTGTGGGTTTTTGCATACAGAGTAAGGAAAAGAAAGGAATTTGAAGATATCCTTCGTAGGCAGCGTCATCATATGGGAACATGGGTGAAATATGCTCTATGGGAGGCAGCCCAGAAGGAGTTTAGAAGGTATTTATGATGCGAATTGTTTTAATAAAGCGAGTTTTTCTTCAGAGAGACTTTTGTTTTTTTTTAGAATCGACTACTATTTGCTTGAATCCGTAGTTATTTGGAATATTTATGGAATATTTATAGTAATTTCAAAAAATCTATCCTGTGTGCTGTGAAAGCTTTTTTTTTGAAGGTTTTGAAGCGACTTGATTTTTGCAGGAAACGGTGGTTGTTTTAATATGCTAAAAATGCTTAATATACTTTTTCCAGAGAAATCTATCTATATATACAAGTGACTCTAGATGTGTGCGTATGTGTGCAAAAAAGAGGACAAGCTATTGAGTTTTTCTGTGTCTTGCCGTATTAACTGTTTTTGTACGGAAATCATCATTTTTTTGCGGGTATTTGAGGCTAGAAAGGAGCTTTAAAGTTGATAAATGCGACGGAATGCTCGTGTGTTGGCAGTATTTTTCTTTCCTGGAAGATATGCTTTGCAAATGGTTTTGAAGTAGTTTTTTTTGGGGTAATTTTTGAGAAGTGGTTTGGTGGTTGCTTCGCTTATGGAAACCCCCGTGAAATATTGTTACCACATATTTAAAGCAACACCAGTGTAGCTACACTCATAAGCACATGAAATAAGGCAGAAAGATATAGAAATTGAAAAAAAAACAAAAATAGTCGGAAAGACATCAACGCACGGTTCCACACACACACAACAGCTCTATAATTAGCATTAAGTAAGCACAAAATTACTCTGCAGGGGTTAGCACTAAAACGCAGTATAGCTCTGCACTGTATTGTTTATTCTTGAGGTGAAGATTGAACTTTTATTACCTCATAAGATTTCTTTTAATTTTATGTGTGTATGTATGTGTGTATGTGTGTGTGTTTGTGGCAAACCAATTTTTTTTCTTTTTCATCTTTTTTGCTGTTTTTGTGTGGGTATCTTTTATTTTCCCCTCTTTGCCCAAAGATTTCTTCTGTGTGTTGTGGGGCTAACATTGCTTCGATTTGAATTCTCATGGTTATATATAAGGAAATATATGATAACATAGCCCTTCCGTTTAATTTTTACCCCTGTTTTTTGACTACACGCTTTTAACTGAAAAAGTGGAATTCGTGGATAAAAATATGCAGCTTAGTTCTCACGATATCTTAATTTTTAATGAGGAAAAATAGCGAATGCCAATGGTTCAAAAGAGTGTATGTACACTGCATTATGGGAAGTTTTGAACTCTTCTTCAAGGGAGGAGTAGAGGGGGTAACTGATTTTCAGACTGTATATTATTCCTTTTCTTCTTCTCAGAGCTCGCTCAATCTTTGAAAGAGCTCTTCAGCTTGACTATCAAAATGTGAAGATTTGGCAAAAGTATCTCGAAATGGAGACGAAGAATAAATTCATCAACTCGGCAAGAAACCTCTATGATCGTGTGTGTCAGTTGCTTCCCCGAGTTGATCAGTTTTGGTTTAAGTATGCTCATATGGAAGAGCTGCTTGGAAATTACGCTGGAGCGAGAAGCATCTTTGAAAGGTTAAAAGATTATTTATCTTTGCTTGCGTGTATGCCTCAAAATAGTGGTATGATGTGTGTGTGTACATGGGAACTTTATGTGTGTGTGCGTGGGAGTTGTATTTGTGTGTGTGTGTGTCCATTGTGGTTGTAAGTGTGTGTAATTTGGAGTTTTATATGTGTGTTTGCGGGGCTGCATGAATGCGTGTGGGTTGGAGTTTTATGTGCCGATTTGTGTTGTTTGTGTGTGTATACTAATGTGAAATGGCTATATGTGTGTCGGTTTTGATTTAGAGTTTACTTCTTCCAGTCTGCATGTATGCGCTGTACATACCCCACCTCTCACGAATTTTTCTGCACTTTGAATACACAGAGGCTACTCATTTAGCTTCAAAGCGATCGCCAGCAAAAACCACATCTACGCTACATATTTTGTGTGTGCGTCTCTTTCTCTTGTTTGACTTCTAGGTGGATGGAATGGAATCCTGATGATAAAGCTTGGATGATGTTTATAAGATTTGAAGAAAGATGCTCTGAATTAGGAAATTGCCGGAAGATCTTTGAAAGGTTTGTGTTGCTTCGAGTTTCTCACAGTCTGTTGTATGTGTGTGTAAAAAGAGATTATTTGAGGGATTCTGTGAGTTTCTTGCTGCGTGTAAAAGTGTGTGTGCTACCATGCTGAGGATATATAGAGTGTGCAGAACCTCGCAGAGCACACACACCTATTTGGAGAGAGGCAGCTATGCATACCCATGGATCAGCAGTGATGCAAACACACACACAAACATAGATTTATATAGAGGTAGCTATGAGTATTCATACAGTAGCGCAAACACGCACACGCTTCTGAGCACATATGAATGATTCGTTCATTACCAGATTCGACAGTCTACAAAGGCAATTTAAAATCGCTTGCGCTAGGCTCCTGCCTCTGTCTTTTGTAGGGTATAAGCGATTGCTTCATTGTTTCTTATTTTCTTATCTAAGTGTGTGTGTGCGTGTGTTCTTTCGTAGGTATTTATCGGCTAATCCCTCTCAGGGCACCTTTCTTAAGTTTTGTAAGTTTGAAGAAAAGCATGGAAACATCATTCGAACAAGAGCTGGTTTTGAGAAGGCGGTTAGTAAATCTTCAAGCGTCTTCATCGTTTTCCTAGCTCATTATGGAATACTCATGTGTGTCTATATGATTGAGGTTGAATGTTGAGGTATATCTTCTTCTTCCTTGGGTGTGTGTATACGAACAGTTTACTTACATCAGTTCGTTCTCTGGTATTTTTTGGCAATTTTAGCGAAAAAATTCATCAGAAACATGAATTTTGCATTTATAGACTATAAGGCATGCATTTTGATGATCTGCGCCCACACACACAGAAAAATGAGGAAATATACACTCTGTGGTATTGGAAGGCGCACAAACGGAGAAGGGGAAAGCAGTAGGGCATACGTGAGGGCACGAAAGGGAACACATGGGGGGGCTCACAAATGGGCATACACAGGAGCACACACAGGGAGGCGTAGGGACACGCTTTGGGAAAAACAAAAACATACACCGGCACACACACTTTTTCAGAAGTAGGAATACACACAGAGGAGTGGGCACAGAAGTAAAAACACGAGCATACTTACGCTATATAGTATTCTACTCAAGCACACACACACCAACGCTCAAAAACACACGAACACTTTAAAGCATAAAAACTCTATAATGCCTGTAAGCGCACACACACGAACGTATACCCACATACTGACAACCTCTATTAAGTTGCTGGAAAAAAGGGCCTGCTTTTTTTCCACTTGCCGTTTACTCCATGCATGGAACATGTTGCTACGTATGTTAGTGTGTGTGCGTGTCTCCTCTTAGTTATTCATGGTGAATTGTGTGTGTATTTCTATGTATGTGTGTGTTGCTGTGTATGTGTATGTTTGTGTGTGTATTGCTGTGCATGTGTGTGTTTGTGTGTATATTGCTGTGTATGTGTGTGTTGCTGTGTATATGTGTGTTCTCAAGCTTTACCTGCATGCCTTTGATTAACACAAGGATTATTTCCTCCTTGAAAGTCGGAATCTTGGTGATTACTCTGTAAGCTCTCTCTAAGCGTTGCAAAGACAATGCATGTGCTAGCCTTTATATTTGTGTGTGTTACATATATGGAGATGCTTTGATGACTCATTAGGCTCCACGTGTGTGTGGTTTTTTGCTCTTTCTTATAGATTGAACTACTACCGGCTGATATGCTAACTGAGGACTTTTACATCAAATTTGCCAAATTTGAAGGCAGGCAGATGGAGCATGAAAGGTAAGCATTTTGAAAAGCTTCTTCTTATCATGAAGAAACTCATTTCACTGGCTGAAGATGAGGCAGGAGGGGTTTGTAGCGTAGATGGGGTAGAAAGGTGAAGATATGAGTGTGTGGGAGATGAAGATAGTAGTGTGTGGGAGATGAAGATAGTAGTGTGTGGGAGATGAAGATGTATGTATATTACATCAAGACATGGAGACTCGAAGGAAACGGAATGAAGATGAAAGAAAGGCAGAGTAGTAGAAACAAGGAGGGCATTGAAATCAATTTCAAGAAGAAGCAGGGGTTAAAGTAGGAGAAGTACCAGCAAAGAGGTGGAAGAAAGCTAAAGGACCAACAGTAACACAATGAAGCAGTGGAAACACACATAGGCTTATTTTGAATGAAATGCAGACAAATGAGCTATTCTCCATACCACTTCTTCAAGCGTGTGTGTGTGAAGATCAAAGACAGTTTGTTGAGTATACACCAAATTTTGCTTTGCTGTATATACATTAATGTTGGTGCGTTTGTCTTTGTTGGGTCATCTGTATTATCTCACTCTTATCAAATTGGCGTGTGTGTCGGTCATGGCTTTTTGCTTCGAAGCTTGATATGCATACTGTACGGATTGTGTGTGTGTTGATTTAGCTTGAAATCTTAGTATTTATATCGTGGATGAGCGTGTGGGCACAACGCAGAGTTACGTTGTTCTAGTTTATGTGTGCCTAGAAACTCAGAAATTGTGTGTACGTACACTCAGAAATGGCGTGTGTACGAACTTTATCTATGTGTAACCATACCCCCTTTCCTTGTTTCAGCCATCACTCAATCAATCTCTAAGTTCTGCTTCTTTCTTGAGTTTATTGATGTGTTTTTCTTCAGGGCTGAAGCTATCTATCGTCAAGCTCTTGCTCGGTTGCCAGAAGAAGAAGCTGAAAATTTGTATACAAACTTTGTATCTTTCCAGAAGCAGCATGGAGATAAGTGAGTTTTCTTTGAGTATATCACCATAGCGACACACACACTCAAAAAAGCAGTTTCAGTGGTATCAGCTTACACACACGTGCTCAATGATAGCGGCTCACATACACATGATCAAAGGTTGCAGCTTACACACATGCTCCCGTACTTGCTCCAAGGTATCAGCAAACACGCACACTCTAAGTTATCAGCACGCAAACATGCTTCAGCATACCGGCATACCCCGAAAGAAAGTGAAAAATCCTTCACTGACGGTATCTTATTGATATACGCTCTTTTTCCACCTGAAGACAACATTTCTTAGTTTTTGTTGGGTGTGTTTGTGTGTGTGCGCGATTTTGGAAGAATTTAGGCGAGCCAGAATGTTTGGCTGCCGTATGAGATTGTTGATTTTTTCAGTTTTTTTTTGCAGTAGCAGAGTAACTCTGCTCATCTTTGAGGTGTATGTACATCCCCTATGAGAATTTTTCCGAAAAATTCAAAGTTTGTTGCTTTGATAAGCATTTCGTTTCGCCTGCCTTGTATTGCTGATGTTTGGAGTATAAAAAGGATATGCTTCTTAATTCGCGTTTCAAACTTGGATTTCTGCTGTGTGTGTGTGTGCATTGGATTTGATGAATTCTTTGGAAGAAGTTTATCTTATGGCTTTTTTGAGTTTCTCTGTTTCTGGCAGTAAACATATGCATTATTAAGAGGAAGTAGAAGGGAAGTTTCGGAGTTCTCTCTTCAAATAATGTAAATTGAGCTTAAATAGATATCAAAATCCTCATTTGCTTTCGAGATAGCCATATACATTAGAGGGAGTGTGTTGATCATTCCTTTGAAGTCTAGGGAATATATCACAGAAGGCAGTTTGCGTGTTCTATCCTTGTGTGTATTTTCTTCCTGCTATTTTACGTTGCATGAATCTCTCTGATTGATTGTTACCTGCTTTCTGCTATTGTTGATGCTGTATGTTTAAAAAAATATGATTTTTTAGGGATTCTCTGGAAGAAACTGTTTTGAATAAGCGCCGAAAGCTTTATGAGGAGGTTAGCTGTGATTTTGGTGGACGATGCAATACTTGTGTATGGGTGTGTGTGTGTGTATAAGTGTGTGTGTATAAGTGTGGGTGTCTGTAGGTGTGTGGGCATCTGTAGGTTTGTTGGTGTGTGGGTGTGTGTGTGGGTGTATCAGTGTGTCGGTGTGTGTAGACGTGAGTGTGCGTTTTTATTTTTTTTGTTTTCAATTTGATTTTTTTACATTATAAATTGTTTGCATACCTCTATGTGCTAATAAGCTTTTAAGCTTGATTTTCTTGAAGGAAAGCTTTGCTTGCATAGTGCATGCTTCATAAGACTGCTCAGTTTACTTTGAAGAGAAGTTTTGTTATTACTTCCTCTTCTACTCTCTCTTTCTCACTAAGTATTTCCCTCTTCATCTTCAACTTTTTAGTAATTACGCTCCTCTTCTTTCCTTCGTCTCCTTTACCTTCTTTCTCTCCTCCCAGAAAAAATAACTCAACATTTCGCCCCTCAATCCATGTGTGTTATTCCACACACACGCCGAGAATCTCCAGCAATTTCTTCCCATTCTTTGCACTTCTTTGAAATTGGGTTTAATACGTGTTTTAAAGATATTGTGAAGTATGCGGTGTACATGCACCCATCTTCTGGTGTATAGGATAATTATTATCTCCCTATTGGAATGTAGTACATGAGAAGATACTTTTCCTACTTTCAGCGTTTCCTCCCTCCTGCGTTTTTGTCATTCTCGTTCACGCTCTCCGTGTAAAATTGCTTTTGATAAGTCAGAAAATGTAGAAATTTATGGTATTTCTGAAGATTCTCGCACGCATTTAAGCTAAAATATTCTCTCGCGATGGTGATGAAGGTAACGTTATCTTTCCAGCTTTCGAGTGGAGATGTATATACACCTAGCAGTGATAATAACTTTATCTTCCCAGCTTTCTATTGGAGCTTTTTGCGCACGCTATAGAAACGTGTGAATTTTTGTACTGATTTTCCTTCAGGAATTGAAGAATGCTCCCCAACAGTATGATGTATGGTTTGACTACATTCGACTAGAAGAGAATGCTGGAAACGTTGATAAGATTAGGGAAATCTACGAGCGGGCGATATCAAACGTTCCCCCGGTATTGGAGAAGAAGTACTGGAAAAGGTATGACGTATTGTTGTGTGCATATATAGGTGGGATTGTGTGATAGGTTTGTGTGTGAACGTATAGATGAATTAGTGTATTTTTGCGTTTGTGTGCTTCTTTCAGTATGTGTGAGCATAAATTTGTTTGTGTGTACGTGCATCAGTAGTTTGTGTGTGGATTTAGGTATTTACGAAGCTTGTATATGGCTATAGATATGTGCTTGTGTGTGCTTGTGTGTGCTTGTGTGTGCTTGTGTGTGCTTGTGTGTGCTTGTGTGTGCTTGTGTGTGCTTGTGTGTGCTTGTGTGTGCTTGTGTGTGCTTGTGTGTGCTTGTGTGTGCTTGTGTGTGCTTGTGTGTGCTTGTGTGTGAATATAGTTGTGCTTTTATGCTTGTGTGTGGCTATAGATTTGCGTTTAAACTTTGTGTGTGTCTGTTTTTGTGTTTGTGTTTGTATTAGCCTGGGTGTGTGTTGCTCTTTGCCTTTTCATGCATGCCTCTGTATCTTGCGTTTGTGGGTGTTTCCGTGTGCCTGTGTGTGCGTCTCTGCCTCCACCACATGTGCGTAGCTTCAGTTTCCTTGTGTATTCACACATAGCGAAGAGCTTTGCGATTGTTCTGTGTGTTAAATGCGCCGAATTCGATTTGTATATAGATACATATACTTGTGGATAAACTACGTTCTCTTTGAAGAGCTAAGGGCGTCAGAGCTTGAAAGATGTCGCACTATCTACAGCAGACTGCTAGGCATCATTCCCCACAAATTATTCTCTTTTACAAAGATTTGGCAGCTTTATGCTGAATTCGAGGTAAAATGGAGTTTTTAGATGTTTTGAAGATGTGATGGTGGGTTTATGTGTTTGTGTGTGTTTGTGGGTGTGTTTGTGTGTTGATTATGTGCGTTTGTAGGTATTGATTGTGTGCGTGTGTGTTGATTTTATCTCTTTGTGTATCTTGGTGTTGCCTTTGTGTGTGTCGATTGTGTGCCTTTGTGTGTGTTGCCATGCAGTTTCGTACTCTAAGTTATACTGCTCTCTTGTTCATGTATGATGAATTTTTCGTCGCTATGCTTCCAAGCTTCGCTTTTTCTGATTCTAACTGGCGTCTAGCCTTCCATTTGAATGATATGAAGATCGCCTAGTTTCCCCCATTTCATTGTTAGATAAGGCGAGGCAACTTGGATATGGCGAGGAAGATACTAGGAAATGCTATGGTGGAATGTAATACAGAGAAAATATACAAAAACTACTCGAGTTTGGAGCTGAGGCTTGGAAACATCGATAGATGTAGGAAGATATTAGCAAAGTTTGTGGAATCTCATCCTCATAACCCAAAGGTCTGTGTGTGAAAATGGAATGTGTTTATGGGTTTCTTTGAATGTAGAATTGCATGTATTCGGCACAAAAACTAGAGTGGAAATCAAAGTGTGTGCTGGAAATCGAGGTGTTCGTGTGTTAGACATCGAGATGTGTGTGTTCGATGGATAGTAAAGGGTGTGTTGTATATAAAATGGTGTGTTGAATATAAAAGTGCAAGTGTGCGTGTTTCATGCTACAAAGGTAATGTGTGTGTGAAGATTTGCTGGTAGCCGTTGATATGAGTATTTTCGTCGAGCTTTCTGGTTGTGCTATAGTGTGTGTGAGGGGAGTTTGACATACATTTCACCCATGGCTTAGTGTATGACATCAGGCATTCCTTCTTCTGATATTTCTGTGAAGTCTTCGAACTCAATGTGTTGAGAATCTACATATTCGTCTGTACGTACACGCGCTTTATGTATAGCTCTGCACTATATACTATTGTAGCATTGATAAGATGTTCTTTGCAGTCTTGGACGGCACTGATAGAGTTGGAGCTGATGGCCGATGAAATTGAACGTGCTCGAGCTATAGCTGAGCTGGCCATAGATATGGAGCAAATGGATACACCAGAGCTGGTAAATGCTTGTGTGTGCCGTCATATGCATCTGTGTGCGTGGTGCTGATGTTTGTATCCGTATATGTGCGCGTGTGTTTATGTGTGTATTTATGTGGTTTTTATGAGCATGTTTATCCTATGTTTATCTGTGTGTGCATGCACATTTGTGAGTGCTTTTTTAAGATTGTTGGATATGGTCTGGTGGTGGATAAAGCTTGCGTGTGCGAGCGTATTGCATTACTTTCCCTGCTATCTTCAAGTACTGGGCATAGGTTATGTGTGCTTGGCTATTCTAAGGGCGAACTTCCAGTATCTCTGGAATTTCTGCTCTCCACAAGTCGCATTTTGAAAGCTTTTTTTTCATTTATCGACTCTTAATATGGTTCAAACGCATGAACACACCAGCACAAGACACACACACACCAACGCGTGTGCGTATGTAGTATGCCAGAGAAGTGCATTCATCTGTGCGGCTAAACGTATGCTCAGGAAAGAAGACGCTTTTTGTACTATTTTTTATACATTTTCAACTGTTTTCTCTGCTTTGCACGCTGTGTGCTACGCTCGTTCTGCAGATTTGGAAGGTTTATATCGACATGGAGACTGATAGAGGCGAATTATCTAGGGCAAGGCTGTTATATGAGCGGCTGCTGGATAGAACGCAGCATTTTAAGGTGTGAAGACTATAAAATATCGCAGAAAGCCATGAGATTTAGCGAATTTCACGGATTTTCTCCTTGTGTGTGCAAATATATTTGGTGTCTGTGAGTGTGTGGGTTTTTGCGGATATGTGTGCAGCTGTTTGCGGATATATGTATGGGTGTGTATGTATGGGTATGCGTGTGGGTGTTTGGGTGTGTATGCTCCTGCTTTGTATGTGCGTGGACGTGTGTGTGGGTGTGTATTATCCTGCTGTGTGTGCGAGCGTATTTGGTGCGTATGGGTGTGGTGTATGAAGTTTTCGGTGCTGGTGTGTGTTCTTGATTACTATCCGTTCTAACTTAAAGTTTTCCTCCTTCTGTCGGTGTGTAAGTTTGTGCTCAGTATGTAGGCAGGCTGTGTGTGTAGTGTTTTGTATATTCATATGTGCGAGCCTATTCCTTTGTTTACTATTAGGTATACCGTAGCTACTCAGTGTTTGAATCAAAGCATGCTGACTCAATGGAGACTGCTAGAAGAGTGCTGGAAAGGGGTCTTACACACTGCAAGGAACATGATTTAAATGAGGAGAGAGCTTTGCTTTTGGAGGTGAGAGATTCATGAAGGGAGTGGATAGAGGTAAACGCGCACACACTCTGAAGATTAGCAGGCACACACCCACTATGAAGATGAACAGGCACATACACACCCTGAAGATTGACTCGCGCACATTCTGAAGATGGACACTCCCACACTCACTCTGAAGATCGACATGCACATACTCATTCTGGCAATCCAGGCGCACACACGCTCAGCTAGGCACACACGCACACTTAATCAACGAGCTCGGTAAACGTCTTACTCACTTTTACCCAAACTGTGTATTCATCCCTTTTCCTTTTTCAAATGCTTAGCACTGGATGCAGCTAGAGAGAGAGAGAGGTGATGCCGAGAGTATAGAGAAGATATTTAAGAGGCAGCCAAAGAAGGTGAAGAAGAGGAAACAGCTAGTCGATGCAGATGGCGAGGAGCAAGGCTGGGAGGAATACATCACCTACATATTTCCGGATGATGGAATCAAGACAGCAGTAAGGAGAGAAAAATGTTTTTAAGCAGTATGAAGTTGTATGTGTGTGTGATATATTTTGAAGATAAAACGGTCTCTCTCGGTGTGTGCGTGTTTTCAACTGCCTTTAAGGTGAAGAGAGACATCAAAAAACGCATTTTCCTGATACGCAAACCTTTCGTTCGCTGTGTGCGCGTGGTTTACTTTGAAGATACGAGTTGTCTCGCTCTGTGCATTGTGTTTATGCAAATTCCTTTGAATGAAAAAGTTTCTGCCTCTTTCTCTCTTCTGTGTTGCATTGCCTTTGAAGGTAACAGGAACACCGGAAAGCACCAATTTCCGTACTTCTCTCTACCCCTCTGCGTGTGTGTGTGCAGAACCTAAAGATACTCGAAGCAGCCAGGGCTTGGAAGAAGCAGCAGGCGTTGCAGGAAGTTGCTTAACTCAACGAAAGATCGGAATATTTGCAGTTGATTAGGTGCGTTCAGCGAAAGAGCATACCTTCTAAACTGGTGAAAACTGCACTTTATCACTGCCAAGAAGACGCATGTAGATTCGCGTATACACACACAGGTCAAACAGCCTAAAAATAACATTTTTCGTCTTGTTTTCTCTATTAAGTCGATTGATGGCAGTGTCATTGCTGCTCAGACTATTCCCTGTTTTCTCAAAGTAACAGTGCATCGCAGCACACACTCGCCTTGCAGAATCGCTGGTGCTTGTTATACAATAGAAGAGGGCTTTTTCCACCTTTTCTTGAGCTTTGGGTGAATCTAGGAGGCTTTTCTGGTGTTCATTTCTCTTCGTCTATGAACACTAGTAGTAATGCCTAATCATAACTCAACAGAGGCGGGAAGAGAATGCAAACCCCCGCCTCCTCTTTATGTGTGCGAAATTATAAAATCCTCCTAGGTAGGCAACTCTGATGGGTATGCGACTTTTGTGTGCACGTCAATGTGGTTAGAGCAAGACTTTCCGACATAGCATATTTGTATGTTTCGTTGTGTATATGCAGGTGTACGTACACTGAGCTGCTGAGGGGGGTGTGTGTGTGTGTTCGTTTGAAACCCTTTTTGGGAGTTACAGGGGCTGAAGATTCATCTGTTGAGTTGCAGAACTCCCTCATCATCAGTAGCGATGATGTTCGAGGAGCAGATTATATTGAAAAGAAAGAATTCTGCCTGAAATAGTGTTAAGAGTGTGTGTGATGGTGCTCACAGCAGGGAATATCACACAAGGAAGCGTAGAGGTGAAGAGGGGGAAGGTGAAGATGGGGGCGATGAAGATGGGGGTAATGAAGATGGGGATGAAGAGGGGGGAGAAAGATCAAAATGGGGGGAAGGAGAATGACGAGAAAGAGTAGGCTAACAAGATTAGAAAGAAGCAGATAAGATGAGAAGAGAGAAGAGGATAAGAAGACCATGAAGGTGATAAAACCTCAGTAAGCAGGCGAAAAGAGATGAAGCTGAGTGAAAGCAGGGACAGAAGCTTACGCTTCAGAGTTTACTCCTTGGAGAGCTTCACTTCCTCAAAAGAATGCAAATTTTAGCTTCAAAACACTACATCATCCTAGGGCATACTCACACAGAATTCTGAGTGACGGAGAAGCTTTATCTGCTTTTCTAATATTTGCTATTCTAAAGGTTAAGCTCGACTATACGCTTCTTCGACATCAAAACTGCTACATTTTGGTTAGCATTCTCTTCTTAGTAGCGTGAAATTTTTTTACTTTTAGCAAGTGATGTAGGTACAGCTAATATAATGCGCAGAAAAGCAATACACACACAGCACAGCACCCCCTGCTTTGATACACATATCTAGAAAACGTACAAGTAACACCCACATACCTCTGATAAACATACCAAAAACCCGCACGCACCACTGGTTAACATACAGCAAACACGCACACCTCTTCTAAACATACAGCCAATACACACATCACTCGCAAGCATACAGCCAACACACAAAGGGTAGAAAACCCTCCACCAAGTACTTCAAAAATACATCAGCCTAAGAAGATAATCCATTGGCAGTGATGGTACGCAAGGGAGGGTTGCTCGTAAGCTATACTTGAACAGCATAAAGGCATATACACAGGACTTATCAGCTGGAGCTATATAAACACCAAATAAAGACACAAGTACCTATTGCCGCAGTTCATAATACACAGCAAGCAAATTATTCCTGCCCCACAGCAGAAAAATTAAGCGGGAAAGTGTGCGTGTGAAACACACCAGCCAGTTCAAAGATTGCACTGGCTTGATAAAGTATGTATAACCTTGAGTAAAAGCATACTAGCACACATACTGTTAAACACACACACATGCAGCTTGTCGAGTATACACACAGATACATGTTGAGCATACATATTCATGCATCCCGTTGAGCATACAATGCAGAAACAATTAAGATTTTACAAAAAACCACAGGTAAGCCACTTCCCCATCATATGAGCATATAAAACACACAAACGCACATACGCACACGCACACACAGACACACACCTTTTTTACTAAAACATTCTTGGAAGAGCACTAATACTCACTTAAGCATACCGTATAACATAAATGCATTGCTAAAAACACATTCTCTAAACTGCAAGAGTGCTCGTAAACAGAGACACCCTTGAAGCACAATCCTTAAATACGCACAAAAGCATATACTCTTCAACACACTTATACACACACCAGGATAAACGGGAGAACCACACAAGTAGAAAGCAAAAGTTGTAGAGTTTTGCAGTTGTAACGAGCCTCTCATCAGGGTGAATCAGACACACAGAGATAAAGCTGAGCTAATTATAGGTATAAGGTGTTGCAATTCTCCATACCGCAAGGAGAATACCCTGGGATTTCAAGCGGTAAACAAACTACTTTTGTCGAAAACGCCTCTGCATGCTTCCATTATCGACATCGATCTGGAGATGAGGATGTGCACACAACACAAATTCCATCTTACTGGCTTCCAGGTTGTCCTGATGGCGAGAAAGTGAAGTTAAAGGCTTAAGAAAGGGGAGAAAGATTGAAAAACAGCGGCAAAAATACAGAGATTAAACCTCCCATATACACACACACGCATAAATTTCCCCACACACACATATAGATCCTCAGACGCACATACATAACACCTCCTAACAGCATACGCATGAAAGCTCACTCACACGCATAATCCCCCCCCCAAACACACACACAACATTAACCATATACCTCTAACTGAGCCACTGTGAATAGCACCCCCAGAGCTTCTCTCGCGCACATCAGTATCGCCTCTAGCAGCGGATTGAGTGCTGTAACCAGAGTAGCTCTGCTGCTGATTACGGAAGTTCTTACTGCGAGGAGAGTTTTGCCCAAAACTCCCATTCATCTGCCCTTCAAAGAAATCATTCAAAAAACCATTGTTGTTCGCGATTCCTCCTCTTACATCGTAAAGAGTATCATCCATATTCTCTTGGTATTGCTGCTGCATTTTCTGCGCGTAGAGAGAGTCGTCGCCTACCATCTCGTTCTGCTTGAGTAGAGGAAGAGCGGGATGAAGGATGAAGGAGGGGCGATGAGGATTCGGGGAGGGGGGTAAGGTGGTTGCAAGAAGGGTTGTACAGCGAGGTGACAGTATTGAAGACGAGCAAGAAGGAAGGGGGGATGAGGGGGGGGGAGAGAGGAGCGAGAAAGCAAAGATAAATGGAGGCATACACAGAAATATTCTGGCCAAGACACACAAAAAAGTACACACACAAACGCACACACCAGCACGCATAAACACAAAAACACATCAAACCCCCACCCCCCCCACCATACGCCAAATTCCCTCCATAACCCTCCCTATCCTCATACACGTACCATTCGCATACCAGCGGACTGATTTCCGCTATTCCCCCTGCTAGTATTCATATCATGCCCTCCATCACTCCCACTCATCCTTGTAGACATCCCTCCATCACCAGCATTTCCATCCATCCTCATCGCTTCTCTAGGTGTTTGCCTTACATTTCCTGTGTGCATATAGTGATGGGTGTTCATCTCTCCAGCACCCCTCGTTAAGCGTTCTGAGGGGAACTCATACACTTGCGAATTTGCGAGGGGGTAGTTCGCACCCCCCATAACATTAGAGGGGGCCATGAAAGAGGGTTGGGCCAAGGCTAGGGCGGGGTGAACATTCTGGGGTATCCATTTCGATGTCAAGCTGTGCTTTGGTTGAAGACCTGTATGTGTGCATGTAGAGCGAGGGGTGAGGAGGGCTTGGAAAATGCATAGTAGCAGGGTTGGTAGTAGCTTGTAAATTAAGGGGGTGTACGTACACTGGCAAAAAATAGGAGGTAGGACGAATTAAAACGAAGGTAGGAATATACAGGGGATACGTAGTGTTATGCTATATATGTGTAATATAGCAGGTACATAAAGAGCGTGTTGATGTGATATATGCGATGAAAGATATATAATAAATAATGAATGAAGATATAGGCACACACACACGCCTGTGTAAGCAGTTACGCGTGCACAAACAACTCCCAAAACAGCAGTATAAAAGCATCGTACAACACATACATAATATTACACTCTGAAAGATCAGGGAAAATCCCTATTTTAAAGTACTTTTTTAAACCTCCAGAAAGCATGAAAAACTGAGATGTACGTACACCTCCCACAAGCTACCTTGATGCGATGCATGCTCCATCATGGCAGTAGAGGGTGCTCTATCCCAAATAGCAGCAATCTGTGGATCAATTTGAGTTTGAGCACTTTGAAAGTTAGTCCAGAGAGAGTAGCCAGAAGCAGGAGGAACATTATCCAATACATGCTGTTGAGGATGCCCAGCATAGGAGATTTGATGAGCCTGAAGAGAGCAAAAAATCGAGAAAAAGCACACAGGAAGGACACACATGTACACCAAAAGAAAGATGTGAACGCAATCAAGCAGCAAAAAATTGCACACACTATAGCAAGCATACAAGCTAATCGCTATATGCCATCATACAACACACTCCCAACTCTCCACATACTAGATTTTCAGCATACCAGACTTACAGGACACCAAATTCTCCACACACCAAGCCCTCCATACCCTAAACTCTCAACACAGCACATACCACCCCTTCAAAGTCCATGCACCACCCCCCCTCACCTCCCAAGCCCCATGAAAACCGCCACATCTCCACCCCCAAACCCCCCATACCACCAACGCCTCACCTTTGGAGCAGTATTCATACTCTGCCGCTTAAGGCCACGAATCACCCCCCCCGCAGAATCCATGTTAACCATCGGCTGAGGATTATATCTCATCATCACTGAAGCATTCATAACCCCCCCTCCTTGCATAACAACACCACTACTAGAGCCGCTGCTCATACCATCAATCGCTGCAACCCCACCAGAGATTGTATGATAACCAGATGAAGCAGAGGACCAAGCATTCTCCCCGCCTCTGTGAGGTGGGTAAGAGCCTCGAACAGTTCCATAAGATCGCATTCCCTGAGCGTTTTCAGCCTTCATATTGCGAGAAGAACTAGCCCCTCCAGCCCCCACCCCACCCCCAACCTGGGGGGAGTGTCTATGGCCTTTCTGGTGAGGCCCACCACCACCATGGGGAGGGGGTGGAAGTATTGCATTGCTGTTTGAAGATGGGGGGTTTTGAAGGGGGGGGGGACCAACTGCTGCTCCACTCAAGACGAGGTGGTTACTACCCTCACCACCACCAACAGAAGGATAAAATCCCGATGAGGAGGGTATTGCACCAAATGCACCCCCCTCTTGATCAGCCATCTGCAAAGGAATGTCATCAATCTCTCCAGAATTCATACTGTGTGTTGCGCTCAATGGGGCTCCATTAAGCGATGACTGGCTGTTACCTGGGGGAATGCTGTGCTGTGAAGGATAAACAGCTTCTCCCTGAGGGGTAGATGAAGCTCCACCAGACTGAAGGCTTAAACGGGAAAAAACTACTTGATTACTCTCAACGCTGTGTGTTTGGAGATTGGCGTTCTGTGGGTAGTAAGATCCACTGTTTGAATGAACTCGGCCTTCTTCAACTGGACACTGGAAGTAGTGCGTCTGATACGGATGTGGGGGGAGGTTGCTATCGTCGACGTTAGGGTGAAAATTCGCTCTTCCGGATGATACTCCCATTGCTAATCCCTGTGGGAGAGGTGCTCAAAGATTTAGTTAAAACAAATTTTTGTGGTGGGGAGCACACAAAGTCACACACCCAGTGACACAAAGTCACACACACCCGGCGAGAAAGTCACAAACCCAACAAAACAAATATACGAGCACACAAAACTACGCAACCAACAACACACCCAGCAACACCGAGCAACACCCAATAACAAGACACATACACCCAATAGCGTACATACCCAACAACACACACCAACACTCCCCTCCCCAATAACCAACTCCCCCCCCCCGCCAACAAAACCTACCCCTTCAATTCCTCTGTTATGCCCAGATACAGGGAGTATCCCGGGAGGCATCACAATGTGGCTTTCATTGACCTGAGGGCTATATGACGGAATACCTCCACCCCCCCCCATCATCATATGCCCTGAGCCTCCACCTACTCCTCCAGTGTGTGGGGCATGTGCGTGTGTTCCCCGGTGATTCACCAGCACGCGTGTTCCAACTCCCTCTCCCACAGAATCACCAGCTCCGCCCATCGTCTGTAAGTTAGGCGATCCGGTAGGTGAAGAGCCTCCAGCATTGGTGGCAGTCATCACATTAGTTAACGGGCCTCCTTTCTCACTCTCTTGTGGCATCATCTTCTTGCTATGACCTGGTGCCATTCCGATGTTCATACCCATCACATTACCACCACCTCCAGCCCATGGATTACCTACAGACGATGGAGAGTTCACGCACGGAGGCCCACGACCAACATCCTTCACCACATCCATCCTAACCCCCAAGTTATCACCCGAAATCCCCATGACTGAGGGAGAATGCAAGCCCCCTCCATGACTAGGAGGGGAAGGTCTACTAGTTATAGTCGTGGAGGGTGTGTGCGGAAGCATGTTATGCAGTTGCTCATGCTGCTGCGGCAATCCATGCTGGTGAGGGTTATAGTGAAGGAAGTGGTGGGGGGGGAGAAGAGGAGGGGGTGGGGGGGGCTGCTGCTGATGTTGGTTCGCCTGTTGTAGCTGTGATGGTGGCAGCTGCTGATGCTGCTGAGGTGATAAGGGCAAAGCCTGCTGTGGAGTAGGCTGTTCGCCAGAAACAGAGCCAGCAACCATTCCAGCCATCGAACTACCACCAGAGAGACGATTGCCCATTGAAAGCTCGTTGGATAAGCCTCTAGGCCTACCAAATTCTGGCCTTCCTACCATTGAGGGGGTCTGCTGCACACCGTGGTGTGCTCCTCCATGTGAAGCATGGCTCGAGGTACCTCCAGGAACTTCCTGCATCTGAGATCTGTTGCTGGAAAGCATGCTCTCTACAGTACCACCATGCACGGGGATAGAGGGAGAAGAAAACTCAATTCCAGTTTCAGTTGCGACAGCGGTGGAGGGAGAGGTGTGTGTGTGCTGGATCTGTTGCTCTCCTACTCCTCCAGCAGGTAAGATATTATGCATGAGAGTATCGGAACAACCCCCTGAAGCAGAAGCTGATAGTGCGTTTGGAGAGGGACCGCCCTCCATGGGCAGGACTGAGTATACCCCCCCATGGTGATAGTGATGATAGCGATGATGAGGAAGATGCTGAGATGACATGGGATTGCCAGGATAAAGCTGTTGGAGTTCAAAGTAAGAGTGTTGTGCAGTAGGAATTGGAGATTTTTGAAGACTTTCCAGCGGTTCTACAAAGAAGCCAACTGTCTGGGCAAAGTAAGGGGAGCCAGCTGGACCAGCTGAGCCTGCAACTCCTCCTGCTCCACCACTCAACAACATGGTGGGCGAGCCTCCAGTAGATGGGGCTACGTTACCCCCACTGTGATAAGAGTTTTGTTGTGCACCCTCACTGAAGCCCTCAGGATTGCTCCAGGGGGCTGAAGCGGAGGGAATAGCCCCTCCATGACCACCTCCTCCTACCGTTCCCTTCCCAGAGAGGGTTAGCTGCTCGTTGAATCCATGAGACAAGCCAGATTCAGGACTGCCAGTCATATGACTCGAAGTATAGCCACCCACAACGCCAGTCGACGGGGGATGTGTGTTGGACATCACCACACCACCTCCGTCAGAAGGAGAAAACTGCTTACCATCTTTACCAGTTGATCTCAAACGCTGCCTAGAAAGTGAATTATGCACATTCTCCTGCAAGTAACCGGTGCTGTATGAAGAAGCAGCAGCAGCACCATTACTACCCACACCACCACCATCCTTAGTGTGCGAAGCAGCTTTCTTCCCGCCATACCCAGAATTACCATGACCTGTAGCGCCCGACAAAGAAGATGACGATGATGAAGACGAAGCAAGAACAGAAGCACCAGCTCCTACTAGTGAAGCTTGAGAGTGCTGTTGGTCAACTCTCTTTGGCCAGTTAGAACCTCCATACGTGCGAGACGCACCTCCAGCAGCACCTCCTTGGCTTTTAATCACAGCTCCTGAAGCGCGGGGAGAAGATAGTAGGGGCTGACCAAGCTTTGAAACCCCATTAGCTATAGAACTTGAAGAAGCAACTGCATTATCGTTAGCTCCGCTCTGAAACGAACCCCCTCCCCCTATTTCAGAAAGGTTATCCAACGCACCACCTCCCCCAAATTGTAAGGAATGATCGGAAGCAGTCGTCTCTCCATCAGCAGCATGTTGCTGGTTGCCAGGCATTATTACAGCAGAGCTAGACTGAGAGCTCTGATGCTCATTCCCCACAGGTGGAGGAGGGGGCTGCCCGCTTCGTGTGTTGCCCCTAGAAGGCGGTTGCTCATTGCTGCCAGCACGTGGTCGTCCATTAAACCCTCCTGCCGGCAGCTCTTCACTAGACAAGGGTTTCATGGGGGTTTGTGTGTTCCTACCAACGCCTCTACGATTAGCAGAGGTGTTCTTACTGTTTGCTCCGGCACTAGCAACCTGAGAAGAGCCTTGTTGTCGTTGTGACTGAAACTTCCCATCATGCTGCAGCTGCGCCCCAGCAGTGAAAGCAACGGAATCTTTGGCAGCGGAGGTAGGCTGAGAATGCTGCTGGCCAGTATGTGAAGTGTAAGAATAAGTATTAGAAGCGTTCGCGTGTGTGCTAGCAGCAGCGACGTTACTAGTACTGCTAATATTGCTGCCGCTTGTAGAGGTACTACCCGCAAGATTATTAGCACCACCAGTGCCAATATTAACGCTAATACTGCCCCCATTACCAGCTCCAAGTATTCCTCCACCCTTTGAATCCTTTCTGGAAGGCCCAGTTTGCTCAGAGCCCCCCCCCGATCTGCTGAAAACTGAAGCTTGTCCGAACCCTCGGCCACCAGTGCTAGCCACTCCCCCACTAGCAGCATATCCCCAGGTATCCTCACCAGCAACACTTGCACCCACGGAAAAATTCCCCTCTCTGACGGGAGAAAAAGGCGGTGTAAGTTGCTGTGTGCGTCCAGGACTACCTCCAGCAGAGTAAGAGCTGCTAGTAGAAGGCATGGGGTTCCTGGGATCCACAGAGTTTCCTGTATTGGAAAACGCTCCACCAGTGGCAACTCCTCGAGCAGATTGTGAGTGGAGTTCTTGTGAAGTTGAAGCTTGAGTCTTGAGTGAAGACGTAGAGACAGCTTGCTGTTGGGTGAGTGGTGTGCCTGAAGCTGCTGGCTCTCCTTTCGCAGCAGAATGACTCATCATACTACCTCGTACACCAGCTTCGAAGCCCTCCTTTGAGTAAGTTGAAGATGCAGGAATCATCCCGCCAGGCTGGCCATCATTACGATGTGCTAATACCACTGAAGCCTTGAAGCGATTCTGCTTGTTAGCAGCATTCCAGCGACTAGAGCTTCTAAAGTCAAACGAAGCACCTTCGTTGATTACGTTGATATCTCTAGGCTGTTGCTGATCAGAAGCGGATCGAAGCCCTCCTCCCGTTGAATCATTGTCTTCACGCTTAAACGAGGTGCCATTCCAAGGAGTACCTCGTGAAGTCCCCGAAGCTCTCGCTGCGTGTTCACTGTGAGAATGGTGAAGCTGTTGCGGCTCTTGAGCTACTTGCACTCCTTGAAAAGGGTGTGCAACCTCATATATCTGATGATCTCGGCTGTGGGAGGTAGCAGGAGCCTGCTGTGTGTGAATAGCCCGGCGGCTGTACGATTCAGGAGAACTGAGCGCCAAAAATAGGGAGTTTTAGAGTGTAAGCAGTGTGTATAGAATTCGTTGGATAGCATGCTAAAGAAAGGATTGCAAGCTCATTTCACGAGAGCTACGCAGTTAGGGAGTGCTTGATTGGGGGAGATATGCACACACAATACACACCACACACATGATAAACACATGCAACTCCTACTTCCCTCCTGGTCCCCACGCACACCCTGCACAGGTAGAAAGAAGCGCAGATAATGAGAGCAGCAGGGTTTATACGCAATCAAGACTGTAGGCATACACACAGAGCAGAACAACACACACAAAGTGAGTAAGAGCTTGCCTAACGCGCTGAGAGTAACATATTACACACGAGTAGAGTATCATTCTGCACAACGAAACAGGAGCAACATCTCAAGCACACACAATCAAGACTTAACACACGCACCGAAAGCAAAATTTCATGCACACACAATCAAGATTTAACACACACATTCACAACAGCATGAAACCCTAGATAAATTCCATACATATGACATACACTCTCAAAAAGCACACCGAACCCTCTCTCATTCAATTCGCAAACCCAAAACACTATACACATGCAATAGAACACTTCATCCTCATGCCATACCTAGATTCTTCCGCACTTTTTTCTCCTCTACAAGGAGCTCCACGCTCATAGCTACGTTGCTCGAACGAATGACTCTCATCAACCCCTCCGAGTCCTCTGGAGGTGGACACACCGGTTTCTCGCTGCGGAGAGGTATCGATGACAAACGTAGGGGAGGCATCAACAGGACTGGGCGGTAGTTCTCCGGCCTTTTCGCGTCTCATGATGCTAGGTACACCATCAACTTCTCCTGGTGGCAGAATGAAGCTCTCATGCTCCCCCTTCCTACTGATTCCATCTCTGCCCATTCCTGAAGATAATTTCTCTCCATCTACTCGAGCAGAAGCATTCGGAGCACCAGCGTGTGCGAGGGTCGGAGAACCCAAGCAGTCGTGTGTGGAAATTCCAGCTACAGCTGGTGGTGCCCAGTCAAACCCCCCACCAGCAGCATTACTAGTAGCTCGGACTGAGCCCATCATAATACCACCTGCACCATTTGATGCAGCGTCAGAGCCACCCACCATGCTACTGCCTTGAGCTGTACTTGATAAGGATCCTCTGCTATAACTAGTGCTACTCCCACCCCCACTCATACCATGATGCTGATTATGGCCTCCCAGCGACCCTCCATCTCTTGGTCCCCCCAAAGCTATTGCTTTCCTTTGCCCCCCCGAGCCCCCAGCCCCATCCTTATGCCCCATGATACTAATCCCTCGAACTGCCCTCCCACCTCTCTGCATCCCCCTTTGATCACCGCGAAAATCAGAGGCTTCCACATTAGAAGCCCCACCTTCTGACACACCTCCAGCCTGACCCTTGTCATGGACACCTCTACCAATCCCGTGAGCACCAGAAGATGAGTTTGGAGCAGTGGTCGACCCTGAAGCAGCACTAGAGACATGACGATTGTATTCATTAGGGGAAGATCTCCACTGATGTTTCAGAGAGGAGCCTCCTCCTGAGCTTCCCATGTTGCTAAGGTGATAAGAATCCGAAACCCCACCCCCCTTTCCTTCATCCATCAAACCTCCAGCTCTACCAGTAACCTTGAAACCCCTCAATGAAGTGGATGCAGCGTTAGTTAGGGGGATGCTATGAGTTGACAAAGCTGTAGAGCTATAAGCCCCCATTGATAAATCCCACCCCATCCCTCCCTTGAAAGATAGAGCACCTCCACTCTCAGGTATCACAGGCGAGACATCGTCTGATCTACGGCCTGCATCAGCTGTAGAAGCATTAGCACCATTTTGACTGCTAAACTGACCCCCACGTTGTGTATGTTGTGATGCCGTGTTAGCAGTCAAATAATAACCTCCTTCGTGTGAAGAAGGTTCTGCAGTATTGGGCAGCCCTTCAGCACCACCACCTTCGGCTTGATGAGGAGGGTAAGTAGTGGAAAAACTACCCTCGTGATGTGGTAGCTGAAAAGAATGGGCTGGAGGAGGTACATTCTCCCCCGCTGAATGATGCTGTAGGGGACCAGATTGTGTGTGGTGTGCGCCACCAGTAGTATTATCTCCAGCAGTGTGTGCAGCACCACCAGAGCCCACCGTCTGGTGGGAGGAGTTGTACCACGAAAAATTTCCGCTCATGCTGCTGCTCGGGAGAATGAGAGGCGGAGGAGGAGGGGGCCCTAAAATGCCTCCACTTGAAGATGAGGCACTACCCTCCAATGTGGTACTGCCGTGAGGATGAGGATGATGAAGGGGGGGTACCACTACCCCCCCCCTATCTGAGGAAGCACTGTAGTACGAAGGAGATCCGCCATGAGGAGGCGGTAGTTGGCGGGGGGAGCTACCGCCTACTACCCCCTCAGGGTATGCTGAAGGGTACCCTAAGTGCTGCGGGTTCATGTGATACATTGAAGGCTGGCCAGCATACGAGTGTTGCTGCTGTTGCTGCTCGTGAAACATACTGAAGATGCCGTCATTTCGCTTACCATATAGGCTATCCGCTCGGTGATGAAGAGGAGGGGAAGCGTCTTGTTGAACAGCTGAAGAATCTGGTGGAGAGGAGGCGTAATTGTCAGTAAAACCAAGAGCATCCCCGCTGCGAGCTTGCATGCTACCCCTTCCATAAGTGGGGGGAGGTGAAGTTCCTCCTGAGGGATAGGTGCCTATGAAGAGGCAAGAGGATGATGGGAGAATGTGATTGATGGAGGTTCGGGAGAGGTTTTTCTAGGTGAGAGGGTGAAAAGAGCTTTCGAAGATGCGAGAGTGAGAACAGCTTTCTAAAGCCGAGAGGTTGAGGAGGGCTTCAGTGTTAGTAGATGAAGATAGCTCACCTAAGAAGACTCAAAGAGTATCACCCAAACAAGCAATCAACAAAAAATCCGATATTTTCTTCTGAGCAACACAGAAGAGAACTACCAGCAAAAAAGCACAACAGTCCACCCCAAAATCCCTAAAAAATACATTACCTACCTTGACTACTCTTTTTCTCCATATCTGAGCCTCCAACCTGAAGACAAAGCACAGAAACCTCTTCAGAAAACAACACAAAACGCGTGGAATCCACAAGAAGACCAGCTATCAAGAGAAGCTCTAAATCTACTGGCTTATGCCTCTGTGTGTTCGAATCCAACCCTTCCCAACATAATCTTGTGGATAAAAATGGGTACAGATAGGTGTTGGAAACAACTTCACTTTACTAACAGGGGTAACTAAAGTGCGAATCGTGAATACACCCACACACACACACGAACACACGCACACAATCCAAATATTAATATTCACCTTATAAATACCACCAAAAGTAGACCAAGACTTAGCAGCCAATGTGATCCCTTAACACAAGCACTCTTACAAAATAACTAGCGTGGTGCGATCAACTCACACGCACACACGCAAACACGCACACACGCACACATGCAGACAATAACACACATAAGCACACACACACATTCTATGAAATACAGACCGTATTCAAAGAACGCCAGTTTCGATTCATTTCATTATCAGCATTTGGGGTAAACTTCAAAGTTTCAGATCCTCCAGGGTGTTGATCATTATCAGGGTGTCCACACTTCCTGGAGAAATCGCTTACTGGTGGCCCCTGAAGATAGAAAAGCCAGCTATATGACATAACATCAAGTAACACGTTTATTTATGTAAGCACAAACACAAATTTAACCACACAAATATAGCTGCAATGAGAAATATACGCCAACACAGGTTCAAAGACAAAACGTATACTCATACACATATACATACACATACACAGAACTGCATACCAACACACAAAAATGCACATCAACACACAGAAATAGACTTATATGAACACAAACAAGACCGTAGTTAACCAAGATTATTTCCCTTCAAAAACATCTACAAGAAAAAAATGATGAAATTGCTTAAGACACCACAAAGAACACAAAAATTGAGGCAAACTCATTAAAAAATCTTCTTCAACCTGAGGCAAGTCACTATGGTCTACTCCAGCTACCTTGGCAGCAGCAGATTGATCAGAAAGGCGCCCGGCGACAGGTTGCTCGCTCATGAGGCCTCCAGTCCCTTCAACACCATTTCCTAACTCTGAAGAGAAGAAGACTCAAAGAAATTGTTCCTGTGCATATCATTCCTTTTGAATAGTAAAGAAGAAAGGGTAGTAGGGGGTATTACTTGAAGACAGCACTCTTTAGAGCGTTACATACAAGCTTAGAGAGTGAAAAAGAGTGAAAAAAGGTAAATATGACAGCTAGACACAAATCCAAGCAATACATAAAGTAAACACACGAAGCAAAGCAAAACCAGACGTAGCACACAAAACAAAGCAACACCATAAGTAACACACAAATGAAAGCAACAAAAAATATCCTCTCTTTTCAAGAAGCATCCTTTACACACACACACGAGGACACTCACACACAGAACAACTACTTCAAAGCAAGACACATAACCTCCAAAAAAACATACACTTGTAATCAAAGAACTAAAACAAAAAGAGAACTCATTTTAAGGCCATAATTTTCCCGAAAAATCAGCTGCTAGGAACCTACAGCAACGCAAAAAGACCAAAAAATCTACAGCACACACACCCACAGGCCCTCAAGTCCATTAACTACAGGCTTACTCTCATAACGAGTTTGCATTCGCTCATCATCCAACTTTCTTTCCTCCATAACTTTCTTGAAGATGTTTGAAAAGTTGTATCTTCGACGCTCCTTGGGCTTCTCTGCCGGAGGAGCAGGTCTTTCATCCTTCGAAGAAGCAGCATGCTCGGTACTACTAGCCGTAGCAACAAGCATAGCAGCCCCACTGCTGTGTGTGTTAGCCATGCCAGCAGCTAAAAGGAGGTAAGCGAGAAAATTAAAAAACCATCAAGCAAGAAGAGGGAAAACATTGAAATGTAAGGTAGGAGCAGAAAGTATACAACAAGCCATGCAGCTTGTTCAAATATACTTAGAGTGATACAGAGTGCTTCCAAAACTGAGAGTGCAATGAGCCGCCACTGGCACACACACACACACGGGTGAGAGACTCATTTAGATGCACACATAGGGACAAAAATAGAGAGACGCACAGATGCACACACATACAGAGATGCACACACAGGGACACAGACACAAACACAGATGCACATACAGACAGCGACACATAAAAATAAGCACACACGAATATACACACACACAAAATATACATCTTTCGCCATAGCGGATTGATAAAGCATTCCTTTCACACAAGAGAACCAGAAAGTTTTTACGAGATTTCCCATATGAAAAAAAACACACAATATATACACTAAAAATTATAGTTAATAAACGCAAAGTAAAGGCTGTAAACAAAAGTGGAAGCAAGGTTACAGACGTATTTGTTACCGCCAGCAAGGAGAGCGCCGTCCTGAAAAATCAAGTGTGTGAGGTAGAGCATAAGATTTAAGAGTGCGTGACGTAAGGCACGGCATGCAAAAGCGTGTGTGTAAAAATGCACACAAGCAAAGGCAGAAAACAAAAAACTAACATATCTTCAAGCTATCAGGTTAAGCACACACAAGAGTAGAAACTAAACACACGCTTGTCTAGTCCTTGCTCTCTACACAAAACATTAAACCATTACGAGAAGGAAGACAGGTATGTTAGCAGAGAAGCATTCGCACACAACAAATTGTAGACATCAAGCAAGGGTACACGCACCAGGAAAGCGCATAGACCCGAGCTAACTCACTAACAGAAAGGTGATACACGTTGGCAATCATAAATATAATAGATACACGCACACATAAATTGGCACACACTGAAAAACCGCCAACACACATCAAAAATCTGCCCACACATACAAAAAATTCACGCACACAACAAATAATCTCACATCTTGTGGATGATCCCGATGAGCATAGCCATCTACTGTGGCGTGTGGGTAATGAGGCCTTTCGTTCGCTGCCGGAGCTTCGTGTAAGACGCCTCCTTCAGCAAATCTAGAATATCCTGCATGTTGGGAAGCAGGAACACCCATTGCTTGATCAAGGAAGCCTTGTGGACGAAAATTCATCGCTGCAAAAATAGCACACAACACAATCAATGAAGTAAACTTTCTCTTCAAATACAGCCTGTATCGTAAGCTAGTGAACATTGAAGAGCTCTTTTTTACACAGGAAAAAACCATAAGCAACCTTATATAGCCTTTAACTTAGAGAAGATAGGAGCAGAAAGTGATACAACAAAATCGGTAGAATTAGGCCTTCATTGCTGTACGTACACACATAAACTGAGACAAAAATACAGGCAAACTTTAAGGGCAAAAAAAAGGTAAAAACCGATAACAGATAGGTGAGACACACACGGGGCAATATCCAATGCAAAAATAAAACAGGGATACATCCACACAAAATACACAGGGATAAACCAATATAAACACACCCACACACACACGCACGCCCAAGAAGCAGTTTCCAGGAAATCTTTGCTAACACGTGGAAATTTTTGCCAACTTCCATGAAAATCAGTAAATTTATCATATAAAACGCAGATTTTACCTTCTTGTTGAATTTGTGATGAGAATGAAGCTTCCGGATGCGGAATCGCTCTCTTTCCTATTGGGCCTAGTAAAAAAAAGAATAGAGTAAGCAGTAAAGACTAGATACACAGGAAGACAGGCAAAATGAAGATCAACCTACAAATAAGATCATAATGTTCACACAAAATAATGCGAAGACTGTAGTGAAGTACGAAGAAAATATTCATTTTTTATCAGCACACAAACAAATCATGGCATTCTTTCACTTCCTCCTTCTTTTTCTTCTCTTTCTTCTTTTTCAGCTACCCTTGCTCCCGCTACTCTGTCTTCTTCTTTTCTTCTTTTTCTTTTGTGTCTCCTTCTGTTTCCGCTTCTTCTTATTCTCCTTCTGCTTCCTATCCTCCCCTTCTTCATCCTCGTATATCTTCACTTGACGCTCTAAAATCTTCATACAAAAGCCTTGCAAACGTCATATAACAATAGCTAATTCGCATTTTCAAACTGAAAAAGTGCATGTACCATTTATGCAGCAATGTGTGTGTTAACCACCCGAACGCGTAACACACATGGCCAGAACCTCCCATATATGCATGCTTATGCTTAAGCGAGTCGCTCAGACTAATGCAATTGCTGAAAGCATAAGCGAACCCTGTATCGAATGGACACGCACAAACACACATTTGGGGCTTAAAACGAGCTCCATAAAGATTGGGCACGCACACAGGCGATGGATATGTGAGATATTTTCTCTTTAAACTACATTATAAGCACAAACCTGAAATAGCACTATGAATACCTCTACTAAGTATAGCCTGCGTGTGTTCAATGCGTGCACCCTTGCAACAGAACATGAAGAGAAGAAGCTTTCCCGCACAACGATATAACTAGCTAAAGCGTCAACATCCACCCAAAAATGCCTACATCTACACACACCCCTCTTCACTGTGTGTGTGAGCTTACCAAATCCAGTCAAGCGGTTAGATGGAGGCTCAAGTATACCAGTGGCGCTCAAAAGACTCGCATTACTACCAACATTATAAGAAAGAAGCCCATCCCTCTTACTCTTCTCCTGATCTTCTATAGTGTTACTTGGAGGGCATCCTCTGTCATCTCCAGTTGCCTCCATACATGAACGCTCGGAATGGAAACGCAGATTCCCTTCTCCAGCATGAGAAGTTAGGCCTACGCCTCCTAAAAAAAAGTTTGTGTATGTGCGTGTGTGCCGGCGTGTGCATCTACTACTCATATCAGCGGTTTAGTAGTCCTAATACACTATGTAGAGCGCTCGTTAAATGAAGAACAAGCAGCCAGTGTGCAGAGAGAAAGCATACAGGTTACTACGCAGTAATAAGCAGCGATAATCACACACACCCACACACAGACACACTTGTATCCACACACTGGATAGTGCTTACACACCGGCAAACACACACCTGGCGGTACCACAGAATATATATTAATACCTACTGATACAGACATATAAATGCCTGGAGACACTATATCCACGTAAACTCAGCTACACGCCATACTCAAATCAATCCATAGCCACACACACTATACCCATACACACACCAATATCTACTCATGCCCACACATACCCATACACTCACTGACGTTCACATTTATCCACACAAAAACTCACCCACATCTACTCACATACACACAGCCACACACACTAAAATTTTTCCAAAAGAATCACTGGGTCTCAGCAATATCATAGCACCAAAGCTGCCCTCTTTAGCCATAACATCTTTCTATACTAACACGGAAAACGTAAACTCTCGAAAACACCTAACAAGGCCCTCTTATACCTTCTTCATTAGGTGACGAATTATATTGAACTTGCTCATTAGAAACCAGTGAAGCATCGTTTCTGCTCTCCGATCTCCAGCTTCTCCCAATTCCCAAACGCTCGTTTCTCTCTCTCATAGCTCTCAAGATAGGAGGCCTTCCTGATGCTACACCTCCTACCCTAGCAGCGTTGCTATCATCATAGGGTTGGCCCGGGGGAGGAGACCTCGAAGAAAACCCCTCCTGTGTGTGATAAGCCGAAATCAGTAGGTAAATGAGCAAAGGCTAGTTGATAAACAATAATTTAGAAACCAACTAAACACACCATCAAAAGCAAATGCAGCATTTTTCCTCAGTATTCGAAGAGTTAGCATGTTTCAAACTTCATGTTTAAAGCTCAAATAGAAAATCTCGAGACGGAAGCACATATATCTTAGAAATAATCATGCGACAGTGTGTGTATGTGTGTGGGTATTAGAGTCTGATACACGCAGTCATTAGAAAATGGAGCATAGCGTGCATGAGTTCTGAGCAGTGGAAATCACTACACACAGAGTAGAAGCACATAATCCACTAGGCATTAATTTGACAGGCATTAGAACTAGAATCACACAAACATGTATCGATGAGGAATTCATCAAACAGGCATTAGATACACACGCAAGCTATACGGCAGGGGAAACTCCCTCTATGTACCACTGAGCCTTCCCACTGAAACAACTTTTTTCCAGGAAAAACTAGCCCTAGTCAATGCCTGATATGCAGTGTACATACACCAAAAAAAACGATGAAGAAAAAGCGGAAACAATCGCATAAACGTTACATTTAAAGGGAAGAAAAAGCACACACAAGAGGATATATATGGAAATACCTGCAGTTGATGACCAGGGATCTCCTTGGCGGGACTGGGAGGTGGTTGAGGGATAGTAGCGTCATCTAAAGAGGCTTAGAACACACGCAGATATAGCATGAAGGTCTATAATCCAGCAGTGTTCACTTGATGCACACACAGGAAAAAAACTAGATTCTCGACATCTCAAAAAGCATGCAGCACGCACGCAAGGCTTTTATCTGGGCATCCGCCAAAAAAAAACGTATGAAAGATACTGATACAAACATCACTGCTAGCCACACACACAATGATACGACTAATAAATTCATACGACAGCCAGCACAGATATACCCATACAGCCAACACAGAAATTCACACATACATTCAACTACATATACACACACGTCCACATACACACACGTTCACACATACATACCCACACACACACACACTCGCACACATACACAACTTAAAATACGTCTCCATCACCTCAAAATTCACCCACACAATACTCAAAAACCCGAACAAAACGCAACTACTCACATACAGCTTACTTTTATAGGAAACTGGAGGAAGCGGAGCTGCACCCTCACGCCAATCCGGTCGAGCTGCTTCGGGTGAGTAACTCATTGACATACTGGGATATGGAACATTCGGTGGCGGCGGAGGCTTCATCGTTCCAACACCTAGAAAATTACAACAAAAAACCTTAAATAATGCTACCAAAGTGCGGATACGGGAGTCAAAGTTTCGCACACACACCACTACCCAGGACTATGATATGGCTTGGATATGTGAATCAACGTCTCACACACACACTAATTCATAGAATTTTCATCGTCTATTCTTTTTAAAGGTAGTTTTGCTAAAAATGGCATCGCTCAACACCACGAAATAGAATGCACTTTTTCAAGCAATAAATTCCAAAAAAAAGCGTGTGTTCGTGAGCTTGATAACCGATAGGCTATGGCATGCTACAGCAAGCCGGATAATGCCTGATAAAGTGTAATGAGCTTAAATTTCAAGCCTTGGCGTGTTTGTGGGAAAAACTTTCAGTCAAAAAAATCCCATTAATAAACACTTTATCCTTGCCAAGGTACAATGATATAGTAGAGAGTTTGGATGAAGAAAGCTTCTCCTGCTTATAAAACGTAAGATGACTAAAATTCACTGCTGTTTCAACGAAAAACTCGTATATTTTCAGAACAAAAAAGCACATATTCCACACAAACGAGTAAAGAATCGCTTATCAATGATTTGTACAACAGTGCAAGGAACAAAGCGATTTTTCTTAATGTACTAGCCTTAAACAGATATTTTTCTAAGCTTCAGGCAAGTTATATATACGATACGAAACATTATCAAGTAAAAAGATTATGCATTATGAGCAAACATTGTATAGGTGAGCTTCACACATAGGATTTACTTATATTCACAAGACACACACACACGCACTCAATGGGAAAAATGATATAGTATATAGACCAAAAAATCCACGGAACACAATGCTCACACCATGCACATCCACTTTTATTCACACACAGTTTCATGTAACCATAGTCTCATACTCGGATATATATCAAAATCGACGAGCACAGACATACATAGACGAGAAAGTATATCAAGGAATACATAGCCACAGACAAACACGTACACACCAGCAAAGAATGCACACAAATGGATTTCCAAATGCACACTACATACTCATAAAGATATGCACACATTCCCAAGGTAAAAAACCTAACCAACATACCGTGGTAGCACTATACTCATTTTTTACCTTCATAAAACAGAGCACACAAATAAAAAGGAAGTTATCAAAACCCCCTAAAATCCATAAAATTTCACAAAAATACAACCCTAAACCCTAAATAGATAAAACTCACCTAAAAAGTGCGTAATATTTCCCATCAAAGGACCTTGAAAACCCGGCAAAAGGCTTACAGGCTTTTGTGAAGGAGGAAGAGGGGGCGACACTGCGCTGGAAAAGTATTTCCCATTCAAATACTTTGAAGAAAGCAATCTTCCTTCACCACTGACAGGGTTTTTATTCCAAACCTACAGAATCGAATCAATAAACAAATACTCGGGAGAATCTGCGGGTCGTGTTACCCACATTAGATGATACATGCATATATTTGCTGTTATTTGAGTTTCTACGTCTGAAAAAAACAGCTTTATATCAGAACTGGGTTAGAGGTAGACCTCTGAGCTAAACACTAACACACACCAAAAACCCGACCTCCATATAATAGTTTGAAATATCAACACACAAGAAAACACACTTCAATACAACACTGAATTGAACAATATCCACAAACAAAACGTACAACTTCACGCAACGAAATTAACCACCACAAAACAAACAAATCATAAACTCCAAAACAACACACACACACAAAATAACAAGATACACATACATACAAAATAACAACATACACACACATAAAATAACAACATATACACACATACAAAATAGCAATATCCACCCACTCTTAAAAAGTAAAATTACCATAAAAGGACCACCAGAACTTCCCATATTAGACTGAAGTGAATTTCCCGTTGGAGAGGCAAAGGAGCCTCCTGGGTAGGACTGCTGAAGAGGTAAACCTCCTCCTAACTCGTAATCCTCACCAGCCCAACGCTTTGCCTTCATATCTTCCTCTTCTGTTCCAACATCTAACAGATTGTGCAAACCCAAGACCCTCCTTGAACTTTCATTAACTGATGAAGCAGCTTCCTTCTTCGCAGTTTCTCGCAGCTTCTTCTGCTTTAACTTTTCTGCAGCCTCAAGTTTCACTTGTTCAGCAGATTTCATCAAATCCGGAAAAGCCTCATCATCCATATCACGATCTTTCTTCCTATTTTAGCAAAGAAATTGGAAGAAAAAGAGGGGAATAATGGAGTGATGTAGGCAAAAATACGAGCAAAGGCATGCGAGTAGCTTCAAGGAGGTGTACATACACCAAATATAAGATGCTAGATACGGTAAGCGTTAAAGGAGGAAGTAACCACTTCACCCCCTCCACAAAAGCACACGGTACACCAACTAGGCTGATACTTCGTTAACCAAGTAAACACAACAATGAAATTCCACAAGAAAATATATCAGTTGTGCGATAAGGTAATCTCATAAAGCTACTCTTTGGGTGATCAAATACACACGGAGATAGCATGTTAAAAGTTAGTAAAACACACTTACAGCGTTATTACGTGAAGAAGTAGTCACACACACGCAGATACTACGCGAAAAGATAATCACACACACAGCTGAAACGACATTCTGACACACACACAGCCACTATGCAGAATAGTACACAAAAGCATGCACTTGTAAAAGCATCACATACCCTCTCGAAGACTTCTGAGATTGCTCAGCTTTCCTATCTACCGATGAAGCATTCGACTCGGCGTTATCAGCACTCCATACAGAGCCTATTGGTTTGCTGGGACCACCACTTTTGACACTTCGGCTAACACTGACGTATATTCCAACTGAAGAGGCAGAAACAGATGGTATATGCGAAAAGTATTCAATAGAGGCAGAAACAGATTGTGTGTGCGTGAGATCGAAGTCTCACTGTAATGAGACTTGGGAATTCAAGTAGGGAAAAACATTTTTGGGTGGAATTTGAGAAAGATGCTAGACAACAAACAGAATGGTTAAAGGCTACTCGAATGAATCATCCGTGTGTGTTAGCTGCGTTCTATATGAAATATAGTTTAGACTAAACTCATGAATTAACACACGCAGCACAAATGCAGAACCATTTAATACCAAAACAATTCAAAAGTTTAGAGCAAGTGTATTCCACACAAACTAGCATAAACAATACTACCAACCCATTTCCAAACCCACTGTTACACACACGCACGCGAATTCAGAGGACACATACAAAGATACACATACACATAAGCACATACTGATAGACAAGCGTAGGTAAACGGAGGTACACAAAGACATACATAAACATAGAAATGTAGATACACACGCGTACTGACACAAATGAAATAGATACACCCAGATTTACACTTGAAAACACACACACAGGAGTGTCATGAAAACATACACATACACACAGAAGCACAAGACAAAATGAAGATACACAGGCTGCCGTATATAAACTCACATCAGCACGTACGCATTCATATGAATTAGATAAAGAAGAGGAGTATACCATGGATAACACATAAACCATATATCAGCAGCTATCCAGAAAAAGATATACAAACATCCACATAATGGCCCCCACATACATGTATCACACATAAATGAGACGCGTAAGCACACACTCGGACACACACATCCACACAAACACACATATTATACATCTTCCCCAGAAATTTACGTTTCTTTTGCATTCCTCCTAGTAACTGCTGCTCCAAAGATAGAAGCTGCATCTCTTGAGAGACGACACTCTCATTAGTTGCCTGAGTTTCCTCCGCTTCTGCAAGGTTCGCTGCGGGTTTCAAGTCTGTGTATTTATTCGTGGAGAGGCTTTCTGCAGTTCCTTCATTGGTAGCAGAAGCGGTTGGTTCGCTAGTATGACGTGCTGTAATAGCAGAAAAATGGAGACAGTGAACTTCATGCCAACGAATCAGTTGAAGAAATGGAGAGTTTACGTGACACACACAGAGACACGAGGAGATGCAGAGATCCAAAAGAGTTGCACACACAGCGACATTAAGTAAAGGGAGAGAGACGTACCAAATTAGGCACACAGTGACGCACACGCATATACACGCCCACATAAGTGACAAGCATAAAGTGATGCACACAAAGCGATACGCGCACAGTGACAAGCACATCCATATATAACACAAACACACATACATAGCCAACAAAAGATTGGTCTAACTTGTTTCATACTCCACCTCCCCAGAAGCATCCTGTGGTGATTCCACCTCAGCAGGAGAGCTTTGCCCTGCAGAATCCTTCTCAACTCCAACATTTGCACTGGAAAGTGATGGAAATGATTCGTCTAAATCCGAAGCATTCTTAACAGGAGAGCCTTTAGCATGCTTTTCCTGCGATAAATTAAGAGTTAGACGCTCAAGTCACCACTAAGCTGGTAGGCACACACATGTAGAAACACACACATGCACACATGTATGGACACACACGCACACAGGCACGGACACACACGCACACAAGTACAGAAATATACACACATATGTACGGACACAGACATAGATACATAGAAAAGCTTCAAAAATAGAAATAGTGCACAGTTTGTAAATACATCAAACTGGAGCGGCAACACATCTGCCATTGCAGCAGCGGTACACACACAAAGCTGAAAGTGCGACACGCACAGACTTTAAAGCAGAACAAGATTCATACCTTTTCAGACATGGGCCTCTCTGCAGAGCTTGACAAATTTGTACCTACATTACCTGCGTTACACGCAGGTATCACAGGAGCACTAGGGGTACCCCATCCGCGGCCAAATTTAGGGACCTGCATGGAACACATATAAAAAAAACACACAAAATCAACAACCTCTAAACACAGCATTGTTTGCTGAGCAGGCCAAGAGTTGAAGCAAAAAAACCTTCAAAGAAAATGGAAAGAATAGACAATCATAATAATTAGCACATCAAGAGTTTAAGGCATAAGAACAGCGCACACACAGCCCAGTCATAACAAAGCGAACCGGCAGATACGTAAAACCAGCATGTGCGTGAAGATACTCGGCATAGTAAACGGGCAGCAGCACACACACCTGTTGTTCGTGTGCAGTGTTTCAGCAACAACAAAAATACATCCAGACCTTATATGTAGTGCAAGAGTATGACGCACACAAGAGATTCACACAGGCTATACACCACGCACAAACCACACGCCATACACCCGGAGCAGCACACAACGCGAGCTAATGGCACTGCGCACCCACACACAAACCACGCACACATCCTATAAATAGACATACACGATAACCACACACACACATTGTACACAACCTCCTTTCATAGAAATATACACACAACCACACACCGCACACCTTACCAACACCATACACACATCCATTACTTGCGCTTACCAGGGAGCTAGGATCAGATCTTGCTTCAAGTACTCCAACAAGTTTAACTGGTTTAGGCGAGGAAACCTTTGCAGGTGCATTATTAGTCAGCAAAGAGTTTCCTATCCGCCCTCGGCTTCCTGATGAAACCTGCAGATCATCTCCAGAAGTAGGCATACCGAAGAGTGAATTCACAATGACGGACTGCCAGCGAAGTCATCCGCATCAATTTACTAGCAAATTTAAGTAAACGAAGGAGTTACAAAGGGAGTAGATTCTATAGGAGCAAAAAGCAGAGAGGAGGAAGAAGCTCTCAAAGAAACGAAAGACCGCTTTATGAATAAAAAAGAAGAAGATGTAAAGGAATAAAAGGTTTCGGCAGAGATCTTCAAAAAAGGAGGAAGATTAAAGTGAAAGAAACACACACACAGAAGCGAGAGCTCTAATAGGATATATGAATGAATTTCGAGGAAGATTGCAAACAAGCTGCAAAATGCGCGAAGTTTTGTTTAAAAAAATTATGGAGTTCAGAATATTTCAGACACACACAAATATATAAGAGACTGAGATAGAAAGAAGCAGAAAGATAGAGAGCGAGAGAAGCGCAGAGAAAGATAAAAAACAAGAGAGCAAAACCGAGAGAAAGACTCTGAGAGCGTGAAAGAGTGAGGGGTATTACAAGAAATCTCCACTTTATAACTTTGAAGTCAAACTGGAAACATAATGAGTATCAACTGCACACAACAAAAGCCTAAATATATAGCAGAAGATAAAAACATAGCTTAGCAAGCAGTACAACACAGCACTCCTCAAGCCTACCTTTCTTGACGAGTTTTCCAACAAAAGCAACACACACACAACAGACTATCAACAACTAGTAAAAGAAAACCTCAGTACCCAATAAAATATCCAAAAGGAGCTTCTCTAAACATACGAATAACTGGTGGTAAAGGGTACGCACACACACCACTCCTACTATTCAAATCAGCAGCACTATACAAATAGAAGGAAACACACATTAAACCGTCAAGCTCACGAAAAACAAAGAACACAAGAATTTCCAAAGAAAGCAGAAGGCAATCGACAGCCAACATACACGAAATAAAGGCTTTGAAGCAGGAAATCTCACCGACAGGTTTTCCTCAAGATTCCTCGTATAATCACAATAGAGCAGGGTTTCCTGCTGCCACCTTGGATAAATGGGATTTTCGTGCTTTTAATGGGGCAAGTACACACACTATTCCAATATTATAATTGCTAGAAAGAGCAAAGTAATTGAACTACCATAGGCTTTTCTAGCAAATGCAGACAAAACCAAAGGCGGGACCACAAGCATACACACACACGTACAACACCATACAAGATATTCTCTCTCCTCAACACCGCATAGCTCAAGAAGCAACGGGACATACACAGGTATAAAAAAGCAGCTGCTTTTTCTACTAGAAAGTTCTATATATATGCTCTCCACCAAATGAGGATCGCGGGACGCAATACCTAAACACATCTACGAGATAGTCTTTATTCTCTCAAAGTATGCTAAGCACACACACACACAACTCGTAGAGTAAGAAGATGATGAGTATTGCCGTCTCTCTTTTAAATTCGTTGCTTCTTCAGGAGGGCTCATATCAATCTAATTCTTCAGAACGAGAATCTTAAACTGCAAATACACTTCATTTACTTCGTATTAAACAGCTTGTAGGAGAGTCACACACACATAAAGTTAGGACCAAAGATATATCAGAGCATTATGAGCAACACACATACAAGTTTCTTCAACGGATAGCATGCAAATTGCATAAAAATAGCAAAAAGTATTAACCAGCAATTTTATCATGCAGCTATCCCGTTATGCCTACATAAAAGTATACACAATAATTACATACAAACACAAGCACACATAGAAACGTGCATCAACTTACAACATCGGCTAATTATGCTAGCCTTGTAAAATGTGTGCGGTTGGCCATTACGACAGCGTAAATGCAGCGTTATAAATGCAGTGCACAGAGCGCCTCAGAGATAGGCTATATGGAATGCCTCAGAGATGTACTGAACACACACAGCGCCTCAGAGATATAGTATAATAATGACAATCTCAGAGATGTAGTGTATATACACTATAGCAGCAGGATAGAAAAGAGATAAAGTAAATATATCACACAAGGCGTATTTACACGGCGTAAATACGTTTTACGGACTCTCGAATACCGACCTCTGTAATTTACAGGTCGGTCTCCTTCATATATACATATATATATATATATATATATGTATCTACCTCGATCTCGTTGGATTTTTCTCAGCTAGAAATGTAACATATAACTATTAAACTAATAATATCAGCATAAAATACACCCTGTATATTCTTACTCACAAAAATGGCAGGGAAGTGGAAATTAAAAAAAATGCTCCAAAAAAAGCAGCCTATTTTTCAGCACTTCTCAGCCAACAAAACTTCAGCCGGTGTATATACATATCCAAGAGAAGTATATATACGTATATATCTTCTTTCTAACCAAACACACACAAAAGTTCCCTTTCTTGGCCTATGATAACTCGCTCACACAAGGAAACTAAAATAACAGTACTAACATGAGTATAAAGCAAACAGCACATTATACCTTTTAGGATTAGCAAATGCACTGCATTAGTGAAAACTAGAAATTTATCGAGGGAAACAACAGGAGATTTACTCAGTGAAAAAGCGAAAAAAGCCTTTATTTCACTCTCAAACAATAAAGCAAAGAATCATTAACTAAACTATGCTTACGCTATAGGAAGAGAAAGCATAAAAATCTCAAAGTATCGCTGAGTATTCAGGGATAGTAGGCTATGAAAAAAAAATACGAGCATTTATACTTCGGCACAGACTACTCATTGAAATGATAACAACACATACAAATGGGTAGAAAAGTAGGAAATAAAAAAGGGACTACTAGAGAAGGGAGAAATTATATAAAAGAGAGGATAAAATATACAAACATAAATTAATAAATATTCAGATAACTGAGGCTATACAGGTAGCCATGGGATAGAGGCATATGATGAATCACTCAGATCTGTGCGTCCTCTGTATATACATTTTACATATATATATGATATACAACATATGATAACTTTCTATATAGAGAAAATGAATAAGCATTCCCCGGGTAGCCAGGTTGATTGTTAAGCTAAAAAGAAAAAACAAAGAGGTGCGGAGGAAATTTTAGGCTTTTCTTTGATGTAGATTTTCTGGAGTAAAAAACAAACACTAATACCTCAAAATTGTAAGCAGATAATAAATTTTGCATATCACTCACTTTTAAAAAAATAAACATCCCCATAAGCCTACAAAATCCCGGTAAAAGACACCAAAAAAGGACAAAAGTAATGTTTCGTGCGTACTTACAACGGTAAGCAATGCTCGATCTTCAAAAATGTCTTGAAAAACAGAAATATCAATGAAAAAACTGCATTTTCTAAGACTAAAAAACTAAATACAAGAAAAAAACAAGATGAATGACGATAGCTTCAGCAAAAAGCCGACGCTAGAAGCAGAAAATTCAAAAGAAAAAAAAAGTCCAAGGATTTATAATATATAGATATAAAAAGCAATACTGTAAAACAAATGAAATCCAGCGGTAGATCACACACCTTTGAAGTTTGCGCTTACGGAATTAATCTTTTCAACAATTGAATAATACACTAGCCGAAGAAATGAAGGCATGCCTCAAAGTTACATGGACTAATCAGTCTTTTAAGATCTCAAAACCAAACGAATCCTTTTAAAACAGCGTTTTAAATCAAAAGCTCACGACTAGCCAACTAAAGAGCATATCTCCATAGCAAATTAACCTCTAATTCTGTAAGTTTGTTAAAAATACAAGTCGTATGCGTAGTCACGATTATATGATCAGAGTTTTCAATGAGGCAGTAGGCGGCACAATAAAAAAAAACCAGAAATATGAAGATCTAAACAGTGTTAAACCGATGACCTACTGAGCAAAAATGAAAAAACATCAAGCAAAGTAGCTTCCTCACAACATTGCTGTACAAAAAAGAATGCCAGAGCACGAATATGTAACAAAAATGAGCAGAAGTATTAATTAGACGTCAAGCGTAGCATTTATGCGCGCAAGAAACGCGCAAAAGTACGAGCCACACATATAAGCTTGGTTACATGTTCTCCTTGGCATGCGGTGTTACGCAGTATCAACGAAGCGAATACACCACAGCATACTCTATACCACATCAAAAATCAAAAATAAAGCATTTCCCTCCTCTCGAGAACAAGAGGCACGCGTAAAATGTACAAAAAATCGCTTGGAAACATTGAAAAATCCACCTGTGTTCACTCCCTCTACAACTTTCTAACGAGCTAATGTGTGAAACAAACCCTTATCAAGTCAAATACCTCAAAAGTAATGGATAAATTCATGAAATCGCTCCTCAGTAGAAAAAATACTGTTTCGCACGCTCTAAAACTATCTTTGCGCATGTAAAAACCATCTTGTTTCACCATGGGCACATACAAATTCCAGTTCTATGCCGTCATCTCTCCCATACATGCCATCTTACGAAGCAACCGCAATAGTCAAAGTATTTCCCTGAAAAGGTCCCCAAAACAAGCAAAAACAAAAAAATCCCATCTAAGCACTAGAAAACACGTGTTATTTCGTTGAAGAGAGCAACAGGAAGCGGTAACTACGTCAGGACGGAAGATTCTCGCTAAATGCACACATACACAAAACAGCGCTCCTTATCACCATAGCTCAAGCACTACCAGCCTCAAAATCATATCAGAACAGATGCAAAAATATATATTAAAAGTTCAAACTCTTTGAACCCTATTGTATTGGCGAAAAAAAACAAAGTCAGGTCAAATTTCAAGTATTCAGAGGATTTACCACCAATTTCTATTGAAAAACAAAAGAGTACCACAAGGAAGTTAAATAATAGAAGCACCAATACAATACGTACCTGTGTTATCAGCCCGTGGATAAACGACGACAAAAAGAAAATACGTAAAGGAGGAGGCAGGGGACCGCGGAGACTTTCTATTTTTTCAAGACAAAAAAGGAAGGTACTTTGTAGAAAAACTTTGATGGCACACTGGAGAGGGGTAAAGTACTCACGCAAAGAATAGCTCTAAATAGTGTAAACACAACAGTAGCGTAGTTAATACATAATGGTATACAACATAAATATAATAGATATCATATATCACAAATTGTGTGGTATATAAAATGTTATATATGGGGCATCTGGAGCGATATATTATCTGTGGAGTATTATGCAGTATCTATGGAAATCGATGGCGGCCCACCAAAGTAAGTTTCTGGCCCACATTTAGCATCCGCACACAATACCACTGCTGTTTGTGGCGCACACACACACTCCCGCGGCGAATTATGACACACAAGTCAGAGGGGTCGAGGATGGCAGCGACTCTACGCCCGCGAAGCTTCCACGAGGCGGCCCCTCTTGAAAGATATAAGAGAACTGTTTTTACCTGTAGGTTTCTTTAAGAGAGTTGGCAACCGTTGGGCATGGGAGGGCGCGGGGCAGCAACATGCAGCACTATATAAGAAGAGCAGGAGAAAGATGGAAAGTAGGGGGAAGCAAGACGGTGAATCAGACTAGGTGAATTTGAAAAAACATGCAGAAGATGCTTAAGAAGGGTTTTAAAATTTGTGAAATAGCCACGTACCTTGTAGAAACAACACTCTATTCATTCGTACTATTTTTCTTATAAAGCACGCGAAATATATCCGTAGAGAAAACAGTAACCATGAAATTTGACTGGTTTAGCATAGAAAAAGCTAACTGCCACATGCTACATCTGTATGTCGAACAAAAAAAAGCTATCTACAATGTTCAATGCAGTTCACTTTGATTTTTTCTGGGAGGCATCATGGTAACAAAGAAACACCTGCCTACATAGAGACTAACTTTATAGAAATAAAACAGAACGTGCCGGATAAAGTCTCAAGTGCTTAAGACACAAGGGGAAGCTCTTTCTAAACGGACTACCCACACGTAGAAACTTCTTTAAAAATATAAAATGCCTGCTCTAGCACAGATAGACATGTGCCGCTTTTAGAAGCAGTTTTTTTGGCATGACGCTGTGAATTTTTCATTATGATTCACATTTTTTTACATAAGTGTAATAGCCCGAAAAATACGTTTTATATTACTTTTACAGGATGCCATACATTGCACATCTTGGAATGACCCGCCTTGAATTCGTACTCACTGTTTTGAGATTGCGCGCCTATCTTTAAGGAATTTGTCATGGAGATAGTGTTTTCTCACTTCGGTACAACGGTCCAACTTCATGCAGCCACAGAAAACCACGCTAGCAACCATAGCTTGACATGGGCTGATAAATTTGGAAGTGCTTTTGATTATTCCTATTTTCAAAACATTTTCCCAATGGGTTTCCCCTTGTCATTATGATAAGTTTCATTTATTCACCCAAATATCAAGCTTTACGCTGTGTTTGCAACATCATTCTATGCTAGTCAATACCTATGTTCGTGCGTGGTCAGGCTGCCATGCACATTTTCATACTCATATGTTTTAGGTTGAAAAAAGGGATGAATGTCTCAAAACTACTTTTAGGGCTCTTGAAAGATGCTGCAATGGTCTTTAGGGTAAGAAAATCACCTTACTCTAACATAGAAGTGGTTTCAGCTGCATATTAGTGTGGTCTTGGTGAGAAAGTCATCTTATCTTAATACAGAAGTGGTTTAACCGGTACACCAGGTATATAAAACCCTTCAGGATTACAAAATAACACTTTTGTGGTACCTTCGAGGTTATATCATGCCATCCTCCGCTTTCAGTAGCGCTTCGTGGGTTTACCCGCTGTCAAGAGCGTACGTACACCCACGAAGCGCTACAAAAAAGCTTTTCAAATTCAATTCATTCATTAAAAACATCTTATCGAATGTAGTTACATCACTAATAGTTACAAAGTTGAGAGAGTTATATTAGTGGTTATCGTTTCAGCACCTTTTGGTAGAAGCAGCAACCTACCTAGTGACGTTATGATCCCAATCTCTTACATATGACTACCTTACATTTATAATTTAAGCTCTATTTATGCGTTTTTTTTTCTGGTAATCATGTTTCTCCTTAATTTGGATTTACTGTTTTTTCATTATATAGGTAAAATCATGAAAAAAATTAACAGGACAAGCAGGCTGTTTAATCATCCAATTAATGTATGGATTAATATAAGGCACGCAGCTTTTTAGCTCAAGAGGTGTATTTATTTAAACTGATTGCTTGTGCCACCACTTGGGCCATTGACCACAAAAAAGGTCTTCTCTGCACATTGGCTGAAGGACTGCAATTTCATATTTTTAACCAGCCCTCGAGGATAATCACTAAAAGGGGCTGGTACGTTTGAAATCGCTAAAAAATACAAAAAATCAGATTTATGCCAGGTAATTCTTGGAGTGCACTGTGGAAATTAAAAGATAACGTGTACCTGTTAATAATTTCGCGAAATAAGTACTCCAATGAAGGCTTAGGGCACATTCTGCCCTTGGATTTCAGAGTAACCACTATAAGTCGGAAACAAAAATGAGCAGAATATGCACTTAGCACGCGAAAGAACAAGATTATGAGCACGATGAAGCCTAGCTGAATACAAAGTGTCTTTGCGGTGTCTGATGTGGTAATACTGTTGACTCGTTCACCGTATCCTGGTGTATACACGAAACCGCTGGTATAGTCCTGACTGTGATAATATCTTGTGGTTATGCTTTTATAGCAACACAGTCAGCCCGGCAGCCACACGCACTAGCAACAAGCTAGAATGGCTTATGCTCTGAACTTTCCGGATATAAGCGTTTTCGACTAAACCTTTTATCAAAATATGCGTCATTTTTGCGTTTTCGTCCTTGTTTTTAGTCCTTCCACGGTAGTAGGTCCGAGTAGAAGTAGCGGTAAGCATCACCGAACGTTCCTCATCGCGCAGTTCGGGTTGGCTCCTACAGTCGCCATGATTTATAAAAAGGGTTGTACGCAGCTTAGCAGCTGAGATGAGAAATGCGCAGTGATTAAAACCTGAACACAGTTATGGTACATACCTAAGCAGTAGACATGAAGAAGTAATTCATACACACACACACCGGCACCTGCTACTAGTAGGAAACACAAAATGCTTGCGGTGCAAATGCTTTCCTCTCACTACACACGCCCGTCCACCTGCACCCCGCAGACAAGCAGTGCAGGTGTGTGTCGCTGCATTATTATAGCTCGCCTATACGTACCCTGTGTTAGAGGGCAAAAGAACAGATCTCTATCGTGGTCTTTTTTTTTAGCTTGAAGCTCCCCGGCATATACAATAATAAGGACCCATATGCCTTCTGTGACCGACACCACACATAGCCAACCCGCGCACCCATCCGTGTGTGTGTGTCAAGCGTTTGTTTACCTATTTAGAGAGTTGTGTGGGCGACAGCAATTACCATGGGAAACTACACACTGCTTGGAATAAAAAACAACACTCGCGGGCGTCCACGGATAAGCACTGATTTAAGCGCCGATTTAAGCACCGCATGCACACACAGTCGCACATACAGTCGCACACACACTTCTTGCCAGATCGGTTGTTCCTCAAGCCTCTTCTCTTCAACTCCCATATGTGTGTTTCTCCAAGTTGATCTTCTGTGGCGTACACACCAGGTATACCAGTAGTTTTTTGCCGAAGGGTACATAATATGATCTGTACTTCTTCAGAATACTCTTACTGGAGTTTTTCCCTTTTTTTACCCATTTCAAAGTAGAAAACGAGTATAATAGTGATTGTGTGTGTCGTTTGCAAGTAGATGCAGAAGTTACTGAGGAGGGATAGTGTGTATTCTATTTTGCTCTCTTCGCGTATTTTTTGAGAGGCCTAGAGCTAATGGATTTGAATTTTTGGGAAGGTGCGTTTATGGGGTGGAGCACGCGATGAATTCTGCCGATAGATGATAAGCAAAACCTCCCGTGACATACGCAAGAGCTGGTAATGATTGGGTGGAGCAGATTTTTGCTAAAGGGGTGATGATGATTCTTTAAGAAGAAATATGGATTCGTGAAGCTTCGGTCTTGGCTCTATTCTCAGTCCCACTGTAAGGATACCGACGAGATCACACACTACATTTCCAATGTTTTTGATGAATATGGACATTTTTGATGTGAAGAGAAAGGTGTGAAGGAGGCAGCGCAATAGATTCAGACGATATCTTGGGAATGAGATTGTTTGGATGGAGGGGAAAGCTTACTCATTTGGACGTGCAACATTAGCGGATAATGCATTCATAGATTCAAGCTCGAAACCTGGCCGTATGGTATGCGTTAGGACTCTGTGCATGTTGTGTGTGTGATGTATGTATGTGGGTGTGTTGCTTTACGTGATGTGGGGGTGTGTCTGCATTTCTTGCTTTACATTGTGTGTGTGCCTTAGCTACTCTATGTGATGTGCTTCTGCCCCTTTTGCTTTGCATTGTGTGTGTGTTTCTCTTGTTTGATTTCACCCCCCACTGTGGATCAGAAATCAGCGTCATGTACACACGTCTGCCTATAGTGTGCGCATTAAGTTTTCTGCCTGTGATTAGTATGTGGCATATGGTTTGCGTGTCTTTGCGTGTTTTGTTTTGCCTATTGTTTGTCTTTCTGTATGGTTTATGTATGTGTTATTTTAAGAGTCTAGCTGCGTTGACTGGTGGATTTTTGTTGCAAAAAAATCCTTCTCATGGTTTTCTTTCTCTTCTTTTGAGAAAGTCTCCTGCTTCATCATGCGCTTGATGATATACTTAGTTTTATCTTGTCTGCTAATATGTTTATCTTTGAAGTTCCTTGTTATAATTTGCCGGAAAGATGTTGTTTTTACATGGGCTCTTCGTTTTTTATACTTTTGAATGGGAAATTGCCATGCTTTAGTTATATACTACGCAGAAGCTGTAGTAAATCTCATTGGAAGTTGTACAGAGCAAAGGATGTAGTTATATTGCCTTTTCTTCCCTAAGCTCAGGTTGAACACCTTATGTGTGTGTGCGTGTTTGTGTGTGAGCGTTTGTGTGTTTGTGGGTGCGTTTGTGTATATTTGAGTGTGATTCTGTGTGTGTATGTAGTTCTGTGTGTGTTAGGATTTTTGTTATATGTTGCATATTTGCGCTTCAGGCGATGCTTAGCAGATGTCTGAATTGTTTGCTTTTAGCGTTAATCTAGTAGATATTGCATTTATTGAACCCCAATTGCTGTGTGTGCAGCATTTTTGCTTGTGTGTGGATGTGTGGTGGTGCTTGAGTGTGTCTCTGCATAAACGGACTAAGGCATGGTGTGCTTTTTTTGTGGATGTTATTCGTGGGTTTAAATGTATATGTTATTTAGCTGTGGAGTCTTCATTTGTATATTATCCGTGTATGTTATTCCGGTGTATATTTTGAGTTATGGCTTCTTTCTAATGTATTGACTGCAGTAATAATTCTCTTTCGATCTTCAGTGGAATTCTGGCCAAAATTTCGCTCACAATTTTGCTGGTGGCTTATGATTCGAAGCTACTAACAGTAAGGGATATCAATTTTGCTGTTGATCCTTAACAACCTCTTCATTGTATCTGGAATTTCATGAATGCACACACACGCACTGGCATTTTTAGTTAGAAATGAAACGTTTCATTATCTGAGAAGCGTAAGCGTAAACATTCCTTTGAAGTGTGTAAGATATTTTCTTTGTTTTCACGCGAGAAGAACATACAGCGAAGCAATTGAGTCATCCTCCCCAAAATCATTTTCGCATGTTCAGTAAGTTGAGATCTGCTTCATATTCACCACCATACACACGCATCCACCTTGAACTCCGCCTCATCTTGACCCCCACACACACACCATCTCAAGAACTGCTTCATCTTCTCCACACGCATCCACCACTCCGAACTCCGCCTCATCTTGACCCCCAATTCAAATTCTACTTCTTCACGCATAAATACTCTACTTCAGAGATTACTGCAGCTTCCTGCTTCATAGTTTTCACGCGTGTCTTCCCCTCAAATATGAGCCACCGTGTGTTTTTTCTTAGGAAAAGGAGTCGCTTCTTTTGTCAGTATTCGCACACACTGCATAAGATTGCCTCCATCTCTCGCTTACTTGAATATGACTAGCTCTAATTGATGTGAAATTGCCTATCTTCCGGATGTGGAGGCATTGAAGTTTTAGCAGTATGAATCTTCAATCTGATGTGAGCCAGCCTGGTTCATGTCCGAAGCCTGTCTTGAAAGTTGAGGCATTACTCGATGGTTAGTGATAATGAAATCTGAATGGCTCTATGTGTGCGGATTTTTGCAGTTTTTCGAGAAGATTTGTGTATATGTGCCTTGGATACACATGTATGTGTGTTTTTTGATTTGGTTCCTTCCATATGCGTATATTTATATGTGTGTATGTGTATTTCGTGCCTTTCATAATCATTTATCTCTTTATGTCTGTGAGCATAGTGTATTTTCTCAATATTAAAACATGTGTGTGTGTGCTTGTTTGATTCTTCATTTGAATGAGATGTAACATACACACACTTTTCATCTTTCCTTTGAAGATCAATCTAACCCTAGTTTAAGCAGGTTTTTTGCTTGTTTACTGTGAATGTATAGACGCGCTTTAACTATACTTGTTTAGAAGAAGTACATGTAGGATATTATTTTGATACACGCACTGCTGAAGAAGAAGAGCAAAAGAGTGTTAATCTGCTATTTGTAACAAGACAGAAACTTACTATTCTTTGTAGAATCTTTGAGAATGAAGATTTCATCAAAAAATGTATAAACCTTGATTATTCAAACGTATTCATCTCTTTTCACTAAAGCATGTTGTGTGTGTGAAGTTTTTTGCTCGCAGAGCTTTCTAGAATGTCTTTTTCGGTGTGTAGATAGTGCTAAATTAGGTGAGCTACATCTCACAGGGATGGTATAATGATGCACACAATACTGAAGCTAAGCGGATGCTTTTTTCAGATTATTCATATACGTGTTCAATACTGCGTTGCCTTGCTAGCTTATTAAGATTGCTTCTCGGATGTGTTTTTTTATCATTTTGTCTTTGAAGTTTTGGTGATTATTATACTGCACTTTCTCCTGTTTTCATCTTCTTAAGTTGACTCGTCTCTTGCTCGTTTTCTAGACATGGTTATGTTTCAGGAGTCTCTTGTGATTGTGTTCACTTTTGTTCTTTTTTGCTGCAATTTTTCCTCTTTTTTCATCTCTTTTTGTTGCATGGAATTCTCTATTCTTCGTCTCTCTGTTGTCTCTTTCACCCTCATGTTTTTTCTCGTCATCTCTATCGCTTCTTGCCCACCTAGTCTTCCTCCTCTTCGTGTATCTATTGCTTTTTTCCCTCCTCATCTTGCTCCTCTTCGTGTTCCCCCCTTTCCCCTTTTTTTACCTTCTTCTTGACGATAATCTCTATTTTTTGAAACCCCGTCTTTTCCCATCTTCATAGCAAATGGAGCCCCTTCAGCTTCGCGATCATCTGAGTCTCTGACAACAGAGGATAAGTTGAAGATGATTCCTTTTGTTGCTCCTCGCGATTCCCCAAAAAGTGGATCAATTGCTGGGGATGATGAGCACAGTACTATTAATTTCCAGAAATCAATGAGGGAGTTTTTTCAGTCTTTTTGCGTCGCAGAATTTGCTTGTGAAAATACCAAGGTAAGGCTGGAATCTGTAGGATGAATGCAGAGACTAAGGAGCCGGGAGGGAATGGAGGGAAAAGGCGTGAAGTGAGCTTGATTTGGAGCTTTTTGTGAAGAAAATTGAAAAGAAACGGAATTTGATGAATACAAGATGAGGGTGACGCAAGCACACAGGCATACGCTTTGATTTGGTTTTCGGTTAATTCTAGAGTGCCTTGAACTCCGAAAAAACCGATGAAATTCTCTCAAAATTTCAATAGTGTGAAATCTCTGAAAATTGTTTCCATGAAGGTGGACAATGCGAGGAATTTGACTTTTGTGTGAAGAATTTGCTGCTGCCTTAAAAGCGATTATAAGAAGTGTTTGGAAGCCATAAATGATATCTTTTCCTGCATCATCTGAGCCTTTTTCATATGTGCCGTGAGAAAGAGAATGTTGAAATTTCCTGTTACGTGTGCTTGACTGGTGTTTGTAGCAGCCTCAAGGTGTACGTACACCGCAAGTTTTTTTGCTTTCTTTCTGCCTTTTTTTTCTTCATTTTTATCATCAGTTTCAACTTTTGAGGCTTCAATTATCGTTGCTCATCATCTTCTTTCTTATGGTAAATGAATGAATATTGGAGATATATTTTTACTAAATGTGGGGGTTTGAATATAGGTATGTATAGGTGTGTGTGTGTGTGTGTGTATCTGTTGGGGATCATAAAGCACGTTAAGCATGAAACTCTTCCCATGCTGATTATATGAGCGTATTTTAGGGGTATTTTCTGCAAAGCTCCCAGTTTCCCTGCGAGTGTGTGTTGGTCATACGGTGCTTTGGTAAGCCTAAGACTTTGTGGATGAAAGTATGTACGCAAGAAGACACGCACATACATGCATGAACACGCAAACAAGTGCTCGCACACAAACAAATATCCATCTACTAACAAAGAGATACACAACTACATAAAGGCCTGCGGCTATACTTCCAAATGCACACGCACAGCTATTTGAACACACACACACACGCACACATGCACACTGCTACCCACGCACACCCGCACACCCGCATAGCCACACAAACACGCACATCCGCGCATACCTACGCAATCACACACGCCCACACACCTATACAAGGAAGCATTCAATAAAACTTTGACTCAACGAAGGAGAAACAGAAGCCGATGTTGTTATACAAGGTGACTCTAGGTATTACTGCGAAGATTCTGACAGAAGGTTCTCACACCCACGCACACACGTGCCACTACTTTTTCTCAGATTTTGGTTGTTGATACCAGGGTACCCCTTCATATTGCCATTCTAAGTCTCTTTGAATACAGTAAGTGTGCTGCCAAGTGCGTATGACTGCGTTACATCTTGCGATAGTATGAATGATGTTCTCTTTTTTGTGTGCTTGAGATTTGCAAGTAGATTTTCCTTCTTTTAGATGTTTTCTATGAAGTTTAATCAGAGAAATCCACTTGCACCGGATTTTTTTTCATTTTTTTTGCTTTCGCAGTGTGTGTAGTAGGTCTGTGTGTAGCTTGATTTACACTATGGCATGTTCTTAGCTCTCTGAGTTCTGAGTGTGTCTGTGTATCTTTCACTTGGTATACCCTATGACTTGCTCTCAACTCTCTTAGTTCTGTGTGTATGTGTATATCTATTACTTAATCTACGCGATAACCTGCTATTAGGTCTATTAGTTCTTTGTGTGTGTATCTTTCACTTGATCTGCAATTCCACGTGCTCTCAACGCTCTTCAATATATGTGTTTTGTGTGTATCTCCCACTCACCTGTTCAACCCTTCCACCCGCTCTCAACTCTCTTCATTTTACCTGTGTGTCTCTTTAAATTTTGTTCAGATAAGCCTTTTGCAACCGTCTACGATGAATTGGAGGGAGCGTTTGTTGGTTTCGTAGATGCTAATGAATTGATTGATTTTTTTTGTCATTTGTATGTATATCTTAATGTTGCAGATCCCTCCCTCTTCTTCCAGTCGCTCCCAAGACCCCTCATTCCTACGCAGGTATGCACTGATAGCTTGAAGATTCATTGATATGTTGGTGTGTGTGTATGTTTGTGTGTCTTTTCTTTTATAATCGTGAAGGGAAGAATGAAGGAAAATCTCCTTGGAATCAGCGAATTTGTTAATTTCTCCGATAATTTGATGCTGTTTGATGAGGAGTAGTAGACTGAGAAGAAATAGTGGCTAGTGCTTCTCTTATGACACCATACACTAGTGTAGAGATACGGAGGTTTTAAGGCCCTTTAATAGAGACGAAGAGAGTAGTGAAGGAAGCAGTAAAGTGATAAAAACTACTAAAAAGTAGAGAAAGTAACGGTGAAGAGAAGGGAGAAAGTTAGAGGAAGAGGCAGAGAGAAACTCACAGAGGTAGAGAAAGTAGTGATGGAGACAAAGGAAGATAAGCAATGAAACAGAGAGAGAAACTCATATAAGTAGCTCTAAAGATGCTTCCCTTGTCGATGCGTTAGAAAGCTAAAGAGCGTATCTTCAACAGCCTGTTAGTGGGGAGATTCCTTCACTTATACTGTATACACAGTAGAATGTCAATATATTAAGGTAGAGGGCGTGAAATGGGCTCTCTTGGAGGCTGCTTTTCACGGCTAATTGCGTAGAAGAGTAGGTGAAGAGAATGAGAAGATGATGAAGGTGGGAAGAGGATGTGTATACTGAGAGAAGCAAGATGTGATTTCTGTTTTCGTTTGGGATACGGACTATGCCCAGGAGCTGAAGAATGCGTAGATAAGCTGGTTGCTTAAGTTTGGTTTACTTTAAAGTGATTCCCTGCCTTCTCCAACACACACACTTTGACAAAAGTATGCAAAAACAGCACTTCTTCGTGATTTCGTTGAGAATTTTGCAGTAGAAATGCAAAATTTCAAAAAATGAGGTTTTTTCGAGATTCTGGCGATGAAAGAGGAGTGCGTGTGCAGATAACTTCAGTAGCTACAAGGTAATTTGAGGGATTTTTGAGAGCCAAAGAAGCAAAGTTTTGAAGATTGCAATGTGAATAGGGCTTTCTTCGGATTTTTGGCGTAGCTTCTATCGCATTTTATATTGGCATGTAGGGGGAAAATTGAGTAGATTGCCTTGTGTGTTGCATTTTCAAATGCGAAAAAGGAGTGGAAAATGAAGATTTTTTGCTTTATCAGTTTTAGTGTGTGAATATATCAGGATCTTTACTAGAGTGGCTAATGTGCTGACGCTCTCTGTGGAAGAGGAGAACACACACACACACGCACTTGTTTGTGTATCCATAAATGTTTTTACATGTGTGCGAGCGTACATACCAATGCACGCTTGTATATACAATATATAGACATTCGCATTAGTTATATGCATGTGCACATGCATATGCATACCCAAGTATGTATAATCACACGTCCAGGCACACCTACGCACACACACCCATCCACACCCACCCACACACCCACACACACCCACACACACCCACACACATCCACATCCACACACACCCACACACGCACGTGCTACCACCAGAATCAGATCACAACCTTTTGCTTTGAATTCAATGCTATCATTTTGTCTTAGCCTTGTCTACTAGTGTTTTGCGAGCTTCATTGTGTTCTGCATATTCCTTTACTTAAGGGTCTCCTGAAAAAAGCACTTGAAGAAACTATAGAAAGTTTTGGTGGTGGAAGAGAACTGTGTGTGTGTGCATCTTCATCCTGCTTTTACGGCTATGAAGAGTCGCACGCGGCTAGCTTGAGCTTCCAACCACACTGGTATATTCATGCTGCTGTAAACAGGGGCGCACACACAAACATTGATCTTCCTGCTTCCATTTCATGTGAATATATACACACACACACACCCGATGAGCCTACTTCCACTACTACACACATACAAATTAGCCTGCCTCCAACATAGTCACATTTACCCACTTCCTACTTCCCTGCACGCGCTTCGGTGCACACACACGCACCCCAATTTCAGCTTCCCCCCCCTGTCGACCTCGTCACCTCCTCTGCCCATGAAAACATGGCTGTTAAGCCCTCTCCTTCAGGTTACATCTTCCACATATGAAAAGTGCGATTCTACAATCTCCCTTCAAGATGCAGATAAACGCACTAAACCCCACCATCTTCGAGCTACCAGAAAGGATTCGGGCTCTCTGATCGACCTCTCACACACTCCTTCGAGTAAAGGTATACCCTGTGCTTCATCCTCCTCTGCTAATCCTTCGGGAATAGCATCATCAGCAGCCTGCCAGTCTTCAAACGCTTCAAGGAATCTATTAGGTGCAAATGCTCTTCAGCCTTCAACAGATGGCAGTAAGCCTTGCTCAGAAGAGATGAACCTTGTAGCTTCCTCCGATCTTTCGTGTGCGTCGATTGATCAAATCAAGCTAGAAGGGGATGAAGAAGGTGTTGAAGATGATGCCTGCCGTAGTAAACACTTGAAAAATCACGTTGAAGACGGAAACTACGTCGATTCTGCGAAAACACACGGAGTGTCTGATGCTACTAGCATGAGCTCACACAAAGCTGAAGATGTGAATACTAGGATGGCGGGAGGTGCTGTCGATTGTGCACACAGCACTAGCAGTCATCCTCCTTTTGCTACCGTATCTTCAGAGATTACTAAAGCCACTGCAGATAACTACAACCTTATAGAGGCTATTGATACAGCCACGCACAGCAGTGCAGAACTTGGTGGTGTGTCTGGGGGCAAAGCGAATGCTGCCGATATGACTATTAATGGAACTAGTAGTGCTTGCACAAGCAGTCTCAATGCCGGTAACAACGGCAGTATGGAAAGCTTAGGGGGCACACACAGTAATGCTAGTAATGATGACAGAGTGGCGGCTAGTCGTAGTGTTAATGAAGATGAAGATGCATCGAATGAAGATTCTGGTGTGTGTCGGAAAAATTGGTTTGAGTTGCCTTCTAGTGTAGTTCAACCCCCTTGGCTCTACACTATAGATCAGTGGAGATGTAAGTTGGATTTGGGGGGTGATAGCTGGTGGTAGGGGGGGAATTATGTGTGTGTGTGAAGGATGTGCATCAAAATGATAAGTTGGAGGTTGGAGGAGACCCGGTTTTTTGGGCGAAGTAGGGGATCTGGACAGCAGATTTGTGTTGGTATTGGCAAGTGGGTAGGTATGGGTAGGTATGGGTAGGTGTGGGTGTGTGCGAGATATTTTGTGAGTTTTGGATGTGTGCGAGATATTCCTTAAGTGGGCGTGTGTTTAAGCGATTCCTTGAATAGACGTGTGCGAGCTATTGTATGACTTGGTATATGTAGTTTATATCATTCGGTGTGTGTGCATGTTCATATGTGCTCTTGTGTGTGTATCCTTTTAAACATGCAACCATTCTCGACGTAGCTCGATCATTCATATTCTTCAGTTACTTCTTCTACTTGCTGTTTTTGCAAAGAAAAGCAACGCCTTTCCTTTCCTATGGAATGAAGATGATCCGGTGGAGATTCATCATCTTCAAGCGTTAATTGCTTTTTTTAGGCTTTTATTGGGTGTTTCACGGTATTTGCTGAGCAAACATATTGTTCTTTTTCAGACATAAACAAATCACCCCGGTCTTTCTCTCGTATCAACGTCGATCGAACTGCATTAGATGCTTTGAAAGCCTTGTTGGAAAATGAGTAAGTCGATAAAGTTAGTATCTATGTGTGTGTGTCGTTTTATTTGTGAAACTTGGCTATAAAGTTAAGCTATTGAGTGTGTGTGTCACGTGTGCCTGAAAGATAGCAATAGAGTTGGGTTGGTGAGCGTGTGTTTCATGTGTTTATGATAGCTAGATATTAGCGTATGCTGCTTATCAATGATTCTTGCTTGATTTTCGTGTGTTGGTGTAGCATAAGCTTTGCTGGATTCTCTAGCTCAAAGAAGTTGGCTGCCAACCTTCCCAGTTACCGCTGATTTTGCCACGAGCATACGCGTGTTTTACACACTTGCGCACGCGAAGCAAACACACCTACACAAACAATCCTCCCGACACACACCCTCACACACATTGTTGCACGAATCCGCACCCCTATCCAAATACGTTCCCATGTATATTCCCACACATCCTCTGACACTCATGTCCAAACAATCGCAAAAACGCACACACCAACTTGAGCGTAGCACAAACACGTTAACTTGAGTGCAACACACATTCGATTACCATCACACTGGCACCCACGTCCTTATACACCCCCACGAAAACAAACGCATACACACACGCACTCACGCCTTTCGCACACACATTTCAAACACACTGCCACACATACTCATGCTTAATAGGACTTCTGACTTTACTGCAGCGTCTCGGGCACTATAATTTGGAACGAGGATAGATCTGCGCCTTTGAGTTTTATAACAGTTTCCTGCCTTGCTAGGCATTTGATTAAGAATGTGGGTATAAGTGGTGTGTGTGTGTGTGTGCTATGGGAAATATCCTGTTGATACCCTGAAAGGATGCAGCGTTTTAAGTTAGGTCCATCTCAGTGCTATACGTGTGTGCTAAATTTTTCATCGTTTTCTTGAGAAGAAGCTCGACTTCTATATATAGAAGCTATTCACTTACTCTTGCGTGTGCATTTGTGTGTGTGCGTTTTCCTTTTGCCTGTAGTTAAGAGGGAATTTTATACAATTCGACCAGCTAGTAAGGACGGACTTAAAGGTAAAAATGATGCTTTCTCAAAGGTTGTTATCCGTCGATGCTTTATATTGAAGAGTTTTTATATGTGTGTGTGTGTGCATCTATATTTTCCATCTTTATATGTCCATCCACCTCCTCTATCTAGGTGGATATACATGCATATAGATCTATGCGTGTGTGTGTCTGTATGCGGTTGACCTATGTGTATGCGTGTGTGTGTGTCTGTGTGCATGTGCGTGTGCGTATGCATGTCCTGTACATAGATTATAGTGATACTTGTCATTGATATGAATTTTTTGAGTATCGCTTTGTTGCTTTCCTTTAAAGTACGCTTGGAGGCTTTCTACAGGCTCTATGCAAGAAGCTACTAGCTTACTGAATATTGTGTGTATCTGTGTGTGTGTTTTGATGAGGATATGCGTGTACTCTTTTTTTTTCTGCAGCTGTATGAAGTTGATGTGAGTGGTATGTACAGCTGCATTTCATAGTATTTTCGGGCAGAAAAAGTGTTTTTTTCGTTTGTTTTTGACAACTTTACTTTTTCCTGTGATTTTTTGACATCTTCATATTCTGTAGTTTCCCTTTATCATATAAAACGGGCGTTTTGATGCCTTTTTCATCTTATTCCTCCAAAGACATCTGTTAATTACAGATAGGCACGTATGATGACTTAGTCTCTGTGGTTGCGAGCACTCCCATCCACAAGGTATGAAATGAGCGCTGCTTTTCCTAGCAATTCTGAGGCTATTTGCACATATTGAAACAGGGATGATACTCCTTTTATTATCTTCAGGCAGCCTCTAAAACTTGCGAGTTGCTCGTATTATGCTGTTTTGATTGCAAAATTTACTGATTTATATCATCTTCAAAAGTTAATGCAATGAGGAGGAGTTGATGCATGGGAAGGGAGGGGAGGATGTGGGGAATATGGGGGGTATAGGGGGTATGGGGGTTGTGGGGAGCATGTGGAGGTTTTGGAGGGTGGGGGGGGTGTAGCACGTAGCGGTTTTGAAGGGTGTGGAGCATGTGGAAGACATGGAGGGTGTGGAGGCTATAGAAGATGTAGAATATTCGTAAGATGCTTAAGATGTAGATGAAATAGAGTATATGAATTTATAAGATGCGAGAGAGGTAAACTAGTTTAATTTTTGCTGAAGATATTTCGCTTCGTTAATGCCTGATACTAATATCTTCATCCTAGGAAAATGATGCCTTCTTCAGCTTTAGACTATACCTTTAAACTTTCTTGTAGTTTTTGTAGCTCTTGCTAATATGTGTGTGTTTTTTTTGTGTTTCCCCCCTTTCATATGGGGTTGCTTCTTTTAGTTTACAGATATCCCACTTTTATATATATTAGAATCTACTTTGAAATTTTTCGGTTGAAATGTAGCTGTGCGACGCTCACAAAGAGTTAGTGACCTGCACACACACACACACACACAGACCAGTCCAGCGACACCTTCTGTTTATATAGAAATAGTCTTCACCAAAGTTATGTAGCACCAGGCTACAGCCAAAGCTGCTTCACTCTAGGCGAAGATAGCTTCTCTCTGCGTTTTCTTAGTTTGTGTGTGTTGCTCTCATCTTTGCTGCTATATTTCCTTGACCCTACGCTAACTATTTATATTATACATTTAAGAAAATCGGAGTGCTATGCTTTTGTGTGCGAAAATGTATTCGCTAGTCATAGCTACTATCTTTTTGATAGTGTATACTTAGCTTCGCTTCTGTGCATGCATAGTTAGCTGTGTGCAGCACGCACACCTACACCTCCTTTCGCTCAAACTTGTTTCTTTCTGCGGAAAGTCGCTTTTGAAAAATCAATCGAGATTATCTCACCTCTGTTGAAGAAACCCTCGTTGGAGCTGCTCGTGTGTGTGTGTTTAATTGTTAGATTTTCCAATGGTAAAGAGAGAGTTCAGTGTGTACTTGTGAGCAGAGCTCAGCTCTGTTATCGCAGTTTGGCATTAGATGAGGCAGGGTGATGAATTCGATTTCGTGTTTTTCTCGTGCTAATTTGCCTGTAAAAGAGGGAATTATATCCTTCAGAGTGTGTTTGCTGTTGAAGGTAATGGGTATGGCCAAAGCGTTGTTCTGAAATCATGTAATCCCGTTTAAACTTCAACTAAAAGCTCGTGAAGAACTTATTACTTTTTTTCGCAGGTTTTCTCTGTTGAAGATGTTCGAATTTTGCCTTTTTGATGTTTTTTCTGTTGAAGATACACCCGCTTTGCATTCTCATAGATATCTTCACCGTTTTCTCTGTTGATGTTACATACACTTTGCTTTCTCGTTGATTTTTCTCGCAGGTTTTAAAGCTTTTTCGTGAGAAAAACTTGTCGGTTATTCCTATCGTAGATATTACCGGTAAAACTATTTAATTTGAAGCTTTTACTTTAGTTCTTTTTTACTGTAGATGTTTGTGGCATATACTGTTGTGATCTGAAGAATTTTTTCGCTGGTTTTGAGGTGGCCTAGCTCCTCATCCGTTTGTATTATATACTTTCTTTGTGTGCTTGTAATTACTCCTTTTGCCACCATGTGTGTGTGGGTGTGTGTGTGTGTGTGTTTATCTCCTTGGCACTATTTTGTCTCAAAAATTCTTTTTTTTTTGCTTGAATTGCACATCTCTGACTCCTTTCGACTCTTTAGAGTTGCATACTTTGCAGTTTATTTTTTGCAGAATTTTTGATGTTAACAGGTAAACTTGTGATCACTTGCCTTATCTACGAGATTATGCACTTCAAATTTACTTGAACCTCCAGCCGATAATATCTTCATTGTATCATAAGCTTTATTTTGTCTTCTTGTTTTCCTGTTAAAAATTTTTTCTTTGGTGTTTTGTGTAGTTTACGTTTTGAGCGTAGTTCTTTTTCTTCTTTGTTTTCTTCGTGGTTTGCTTCATGATTTTATTGGTGGTTTTCTTCCTCTTCATCTTCTTTCTCTTCTTTCTCTTCTTCCGCTTCTTCCGCTTCTTCTTCTTCTTTCTCTTCTTCTTTCTCTTCATCTTCTTCCGCTTCTTCTTTTTTTTTTCTTTTTCTTCTTCTTCTTCTTTCTCTTCTTCCGCTTCTTTGTCTTCTTCCGCTTCTTTTTCTTCATCTTCAGCTTCTTTTTCTTCTTCCGCTTCTTCTTCTTCTTCTTTCTCTTCTTCTTTCTCTTCATCTTCTTCCGCTTCTTTTTCTTCTTTTTTTTCTTCTTCCTCTTCTTCCGCTTCTTCTTTTTTTTTTCTTCCTCTTCTTCCGCTTCTTTGTCTTCTTCCTCTTCATCTTCTTTCTCTTCTTCCTCTTCTTCCGCTTCTTTGTCTTTAGCTTCTTCTTAAGCTTCTCCTTATGTAAATACCTTCTCATTTGATTTGGTATTACCTGCTTATTGATGCCTTCAAATTCAAGTGCATTGCCTAATTTTCTCAACAGGCTCATACCTTGGATCTTTTACAAAGAATCACTTTATGCAGCTTGTGTTTAACTCTTTGACAGATGAGGTAAGGTAACAGATTACATTCGTTTCCGTGTGTGTATGTGTGTGATAATAATATGATGTTCACGAAGAATCATGTGTGTGGAAATTTTCAGTCTTATCGATGCCCTTGGCGCTGGGTATAGATCTGTGTGTGTGGGCTTGAGTGTGTGTGTTCAAACGTGAGTGTTGGTGCATCCGAATTGGGCTATGGTATTTAAGTCCCTACTTGAGTGCGTTTGGATACATCTGATTATGTGTGTGTGAGTGTATCTTTTTTTCACGAATTATTGTATAGGATGTTTGCTTCCTTGGCTAGGTATGAGTAGAGCAAAAATGCATGTATAGCTCTCTGTTTTGATTTATTATAAACTTGATTACCCAAGCATAAGCACAAGGATTATTTTTACACACACACATATACACTTTAAGCAGCTCCCGCTGCCTGTTCATAACCAATCATTCATGTGTGCCTTTAGCTGCTTTTTCCTGAAAATTCATACGTTTATCTCGTCGTCTTCACCGCCCTATATGCTAGTCTCAGGGCTTCACATAGTGTGTAGTATACTCCCTTGTCATATCAGTGTCTTCTACTTTCCTTGATAGAAAAGTGTGTGTCTGTGTGTGTGTGTGTGTGTGTATGTGGGGGGGGGGGATGGCATTATTTCGATTTTCTCTCCTCTTTACCCCAGTATGTGTGTGGGACATTTAAATTTAATTCCTTTCCCTTATGATCTTGTGTATGTCTACTGTCTTTCTACGCAGTCTGCAATTGATGCTGATGCGGCTATATACACTCTATGGGAGAAATTAAATCAGTCTCCTCCTGCCGGTAATATCTATTCAAACAACGGAATCTACTCTCAGCAAAATCAAGTATCTCCAGCTTTAGTTGCTTATGGCGCTACGAAGCGCTACACTTCAACGGCTTCTTCACTAGCTTCTTTCTCTGTTCCTCAAGAGGCTATAACACCCCTTTCTGGAGCTGCACAATCTTCAGGTGAGCAGTACTTAACACACATTGAAGTAGGCAGTCAAGGGGGTGCACTTAGGGGTGCATAAGCGCACTCAAACATCCGTGCCCACCCGCACACACACCCATACTAAGCTGCAGGGATACCCATACTCAGCTACGCACACATAAGTTCATACTCACCCGCACACTCAAGAAACCATGCTCACCCCCACACCCACCCATATCCCCACCCACATAACTCCACCCACACTCACGCACTGAACCTGTACTATCCTATCTCTTCTGGGCTTCAATGTTAGTTTAATCAATTTTAGTTGCCTTTTCTGCTTACTCACGGATGTCGGATATCAAATGCTTTGAAACTCGCGAATTGTGTGTGTGTGTGTGTGTGTATGTGCGTTTTTTTTTTTTCCTGCAGATGTGTTTTTTCTTCAATTTTTTCAAGAGTGTGAAGACATACCATAGCTGCAAGGCAGCTTATGCTTTTGCAGCATATCGTTGAGTTTTGTTCGATCATTTTCACTTTGAAGATGATTGCCATTACAGCCTTCTCACCTGCATTTCAAGGTCTTCTCGTGATGCTCATTCGCTGCTTTTTTGATATTTTTTCGCTTTTTTTTCTTCATTCAATAGGTGGTAGCACTAGTCTTCCTTGTGCATTACCTTCTCCACCAACATCCTCAACTAATGCCACTCCCCAGCTGTACTCTCCAGCGGTAAGTTTAATTGCCTGTGCAGTTTCATCATTTTGGGGGAATGTTAGATCTTTTTCACATCTTTTCAGCAAAGAAATTACCACAAACAAGCAAGAAAATGTATGAATTTGTGTGTATTTTCGTTTGCCATTTAGATGAGGGTGAAGATATAGCTTAGGCGATGGGAAATTGCATACATCACTCAAGCTAGTGTAACGCAAAGTAATAGATTTTCAGAGCATTTTTTGCGAGTAAAAATTCACGAAGGAGTCTTTTCTGGAGCCTTTGTTCGCTAGTGCGTCTCTGTGTGTGTCACAAACGAAAGTTTTGGGGTGTATCTACACACCATACTCGAAGATTCTGCGCACAACTGTAGTTAAAACATTTCTTACATGTTTGTGTGAATGAAGTAGCACTTCTCAGTGTGACTCTTTGTGTGCACTGCAGGCTGATTTGCCTGAAATTTATGAGATTTTCAACGTTTCTAGGTTTCTGGAAGACGAGGCTTTCATGGCTGTGCTTTTTTGGGGGTTTTCACTCTTTTATCAGCATTGAACCCTTGGCAATTGAAACGTCTCTCTTCCTCTTTATGTGAATATTCTGAATACACTGTTTCTGTTCTTTTATGATAGAAGGAGAGAAATTGATGTATATACAGAGATCTGTTTATTTGAATGTCTGAATGTGTGTATATATATCTCTATTTGTGTCAGTATATCCCGGTGTATCTCTCTGTTGATACATATATATCTCTAAATTTCTCTATATATGTGTTTCTCTCTCTTTCTCTATCTCTCTGACTCTCTTTGTTCATCTTCAATGTATAAGCTTTATTGCCTTTTTTAGCTATTCTCCGCTGCTTTATTTTACGCTATAAAAACACACATTTGTGACGATTTTAAAAGCTTTTCATGCTAACTTTGAAGGGTTTTGCAGAGTTGTTGCAAACTTCAATTAGTGTGTGTTTCTCTTCATGAAATGCCGATTTTACTTTTCTCCATTTTTTATCCTTGAAAAATGAATCTCATGACTTTCAGGTTCTTGAGGAGGATATTCTGTTGCGAGAAGCTATTGTTAGGGCACTTCTTGCTGAGGAACATCGCATTTTTTTCTTGGATAGAAAGTGAGTGCATGATTTCTTGTGGTGCTCGAATATCTTTTTGCTACTGATATTATCTAGTTTCTCTTGATTGTGTATGTGTGTGTGTCTGGACCCCTTTATTTTCATTGAGTGTGTGTATGTCTAGACGTAAAAAATAGAAAAACCCTTCAATTTCTATCTTTTTTACAGAGGACTTCCCTATAAAATAGTAGTAATAATGGTAGTTTTAGTGTGTTTATCGTATAGTGGTAGTGGTAGCGTTGGTGGTGGTGGTAGCGGTAGTGGTAGTGGTGGTAGCAGTGGTTGTGGTAGTGGTGGTGGTAATGGTGGTGGCAGTGGTGGTGGTAATGGT
>JADHZB010001594.1:0-20401 GCA_015657535.1 Nephromyces sp. MM_2019
TGTGTGTGTGTGTGTGTGTGTGTGTGTGTATACGGATCCATATTATGCACGTGCGTGCTAACCACAATGTGAACAAGTGCATTTGAGCTCGAGAGAAGGGCTTATTTCCTTAAGAAAGGAGACAGGCTAATACATCAGAGCCCTCAAAAGGGAGGGAAAGTAGTGTGTTCACACAAGCTTCACACACACACACGCTAAAAAGCTGTAAGCTATGGCAACCGAACCACTATAGTATATAAAGAGTCAAGGAAGTAAAATAGAGCTCTTCACAGACCTCAATACACACACATGCTCAGTAGCATGTCTGGGAAGATGCATCCTCCCAAAAAACCACCTACAGCTAAAATCTGCATCTCAACCACACACACACACACACACTAACCTGAGCAAATATCTCCCCTCCTATACCACCAGTTTTGCTAGATTCATCCAAGATGATGCACTTGCGAGTCTTTGCAATTGAAGCTTTGATGCTCTCCATATCTAAAGGCTTCAGAGATATCAAATCGAGTACTTCAGCGTCTACGCCAAGCTTCTCCAGTTGATTAGCTGCTTCTAATGCTGTGTGTCTGAGCCTGCTGTAGGCTATTAAAGTTACATCCTTTCCTGGCCTCGCAATCTCAGCCTATAGGTGTGTGTGTAGAAGGAAGAGAGGGCAGATAAAGTGTGTGTGTGAGGTTGTCGGAGTTTTGTGTGTTCATCTGTAAGAGCTGATTGGAGTGCATCTGTGTGAAGTGGTTGGAGTGTATGTGGATTGGAGCAAAGAGGATGTGTGTATGGAGTGGAGGCAGAAAGCCATCATGTGAACAAGTACAAATCAAGCAGTTATGTCGAAGTTGAAGATGACGACGCTGAAGTTGAAGAAAAAGATGAAGATGAAGAACATGCTGCTAAAAGGGATAAATAACAACTTCATTTCACAGAAAAAATCAGAGAAAGCGTCCCCACACTATGCGAAGATCATATACACACAAAGCAGCCAACCTTGTCAAGAGGAGTAGTGTACGGTAAGAGAGGAATCTCCTCCTTCAGGTTATACAGTAAGACATGCTCAAAGAAGACGACTGGATTGTTGTCTCTAATGGCTGACTTCAACAGTCCCCTCGCGTTAGTAGGTGTGCTACAAGCCACAAGTCTCAGTCCAGGAACAGCCTGTGTGTGTTAGTGTATGCATACATAGAAGGTATGAAGAAGAGTATTCTAAACTTCGGGTGTATATACATCCCATGTTCGGGCTGTTGGGTAGCTTTGCTAGGCTTAAAAAAGGGTAGATAGCCACGAAAAATAGCACACACACAGAGAAAAACACAGGAAGACACATGAAGAAACAGGAAAAAAACAAAAAATACACACAAAAACAAATCAACACGCACAAACACATGCAGACACACCAACACACACAGGTATTACCATGAGATAAGCTTCTAATCTTTGTGAGTGCTCTGGGCCCAACTGCTTTCCAATGCCTCCAGGGCCACGAATAACGATTGGAACATCAAAGTTTCCTCCTGAAGTATATCTGACCTGTCAAAAAAAGCACACACACGTAGTGCAGACACATAGCTAAGCACACACACACAAAGATAAGCATGCAAAAAGCTAAGCACACACAAAGAGGAAAGCACACACATCCAACCACATCCACACACACACACACCCCCAACCACACCCACACTCACCATTCCAGCATTGTTAGAGATCTGATTAAAAGCCAACAGTAGAAATCCCATATTCATACCCTCAACTACTGGTCGAAGGCCAGTCATTGCAGCTCCTATCGCCATGCCAGTGAAGGTGTTCTCACAGATTGGTGTGTCCAGTAGACGGTAGTTTCCATAGAGATAATGAAGATCTTTCGTTACCTTATAGCTACCTCCATAGTGCCCTACATCTTCTCCTGTGTGTGTGTGTGTGTGCGAGAGGTTGAGAAGGGGATTAGGAGAGGCAAAAATGGCTAGCGAGTGGTTAGTTGAAGAGATGCAGAGAGTGAAACAAAAAACTCAAAAGTGGTGGAAAAAGAGAAAAACACACACATTCAGCTCTAAAAAGTGATGAAGCACACACACAAAGAATCAAAGCTCAAAACTGATACTACACAGACATACAACTCACATACCGAACACACTAACATACACAGCCACACTAAAAGTTCAAAATCAATATAACACACATATAACTCAAAAAAGCAATCATCATACATATACTCAGCTTACATACCAATCACACACACTTTCGGATCCCTCTCTAATTCCTCTGCAGTAGCCATATGAAGAGCTTGGAAGAGGGTTCTCTCAACCTTCCAATCCTTCACTGATTTGCCATTCACTTTATCATCCTTCACAGTAATCTCTGCAGGAGCTACCAAAGACTGTAAAGCATAGTTAAAGGAAGAAAATCCACACACACAGATATATATATATATATCAGCTCGTGTGCCCAACACATACACTTCAAATCCTACCAAAAAAAACACACACGCTATTCAAGTAACGCAAAAATTCACACACACACACACACACACACACACACACACACACACACACACACTTCAACTCATATGATCAACACCTACTCACACACATATCGAATTCAACTCATAGAGAAAAACCACACACTTACTTTAGTAGCCTCCCTTGAAATAGCTCTATCTGGGTGCGCGTTGTCTCTCACGTTAAAATTCCCACTCTTCCTCATGTTATCACCCAGAAATCTGTTGGTGAAAGCTAATTTTCCCCTCAACACACCCTCATCTCCTCCTCTTAAGGGAGAAGAAAACGTCAAATCTACCACATTAGAAGATGAAGAGGGAGAAGATGGAGATATTTTGCCACAAACTAACGAAAGATGCAAGAAGAGGAAAAATGCACACTGCAAAAGAGTAGAAAACAGGAAATTTTCCCTCCTCGAATGAGGTTTTCCTTGAATGTTTGGCTTCAAAGTAGATACTGTCATCTTCAAACAAACTGAAAGACAGAAAAGAGGGAGGCAAACGAGTTTTGATATTATCTTCATCTTTTCGTGCTTCTTCTTCTTTTGCTTCTACTTCTTCTCTTCCAACAATTTCCTCAATTCTTGATCTTCACCAAAAACGTTTTACTCCCGCTAAGCACCTCATTCCCAACAAATTCCACATAAAACCCCCCAATCATCCCTAATTTGCCCCAACAAAAGCATTAACGAAGACACACACAAGGTAAATATCCGCTGAAGCAATTCGTAGAAGATAAATGACGGTGAAAAAGCAGCTCATATTCCATCATCTAGCAAGGAATTTCGCATTTTTACTCAAAATATGACAATTTTCGCACACAGTACGACCGTTTCATCCTGTTCAACATACTCTTGACCCTCCACAATAATGTATGTATTAAACTCACTACCTAGTACAGTGGTGTGTCCAAAATTTAAATGAAGATCTGCTTCTCATCACTGCAAAACCTCAATAACATCCAAAAACCTTTAGTAAAACATATTTGTTCGCATATTTCTCACCTTTTGTAGTAAAAAAATGTAGTTTTCAGCGGAAAAATCAATTCAAGTTCTTCAAGAAGCTATTTTGTGCGCGTGAGGAAGATTCTTATGAAAAAACAGCGGATTTCGAAGAGTTGAAGATCTGCAAGAAAAAATCTTTTTCATAAGCTTAAGAGAAAGATTGAGAACAAAGCAAATTCTACAGTAAAACTGAAGAGCTGAAGAATGGAGAGAAAGTATTCTCAATACTCTCTGCCTGTAGAGGTGTGTATGAAGATAACTGCGCACTAAAGAAGGGAAAGCACAAGAATTTGGCGTTTTTCCCCAAAATTTCCGGGGAAAATTGCCAATCTTGCGAAGAATAGGAGGTTAAAATTGTTTCTGCCCAAAGAGAGGCGTGACACACACCACTTTGTCAATTTATTGCTTACAGCGCATGAAGAAAAACGTCAATGCGCGCTTTATGACGTTTCAAGTGCAGAAAAACGTAAATAATCCAAATAAGAGGATAAAAATAGAGTAGAAAACATTGAAAAGCTTATTCTCGCCAAAAATACCAGAAAAAGCGTTGGAAGGAGGTGGAGGGGGGGGATTCAGGGGGGTTTGGAGGAAAGTAGATGGTGGAGGTAGGAGGGTTTGAAGTAAAGTAGAAGCTAAAGGGTAGAGGGGAGAGGTTCGTAAGAAAGTGGAGGGGTAGATGAGTGGTTTTTTTGATGTTTCACGCAAAGATGAGGGTGGAGGGGGGGGGTTTGATGTTTCAAGAGGGGTAGAGGGTAGAAGAGGGAATTTTCTGGTGTTTCATACAAAGATGAGGCAGAGAAAGACCCACAAACGCCAAGATAAAGGGGTTAGTGGGAAGCTCTTCAACAGCTGTGAACCGTGAGAGCGTCGTTCCCCGTGTGTGTGCGTATGCGCCGTGGCGTAAGCACGTGTGTGCGTGTGTGAGAGGTGCATACTCAGAGGTGCGTGTCGACGAGCATTTTCGGTAGAATTTCTCAAATTTTAGTGCTTTTTCTACAGAAAATTGATGTCTTGCGGATAAAAAAAAAATCGCAAAAACGTCTAAAAAAAGCCGCAGAACGTACTAGTTTATTCGAAAAAAGTAAAGAAATAGCTTTTTCGAAGAAGTGGGGATTCTGTGGCGAAGGCAGTTTCCTAGGGAAACTTGAATTTGGTAAAAAACAGAAGTTTCTGCGTTTTATTTTTGCTAGGGAAATTAATGAAATTCGATGAGTTTTTTCTACTCTTCTTCTCCCTATTCTTAGCAGAAAAACTCTATTGCTACAAACGAAAAGCCCAAATTTACGCCAATCATCACGAAATTAAAAACCGTCCGCATCCTACCAACTTCTCATGTAAAAGCTCACCACCAATATAATCGAAGCTCATTTGCTGTAGAAAAGAAATTTGACGTTTTTTACGGGAATGTGTGTGAGTGTAAGTTACCAGCATCAAGCCGTGTGCAAAATAGACTGAAATTTGCTTCTGCTGTTCGTGTGTGTGTGAAAGGTTATTTTCCTTGTATATGAGTTGGTTCTTCTCTCACATGCACACCCAAGCTCTACATAATGTTCTTTCACCTCAAATATGCATACGGTGCTGCTTCTTCCTTCTCTTGCAAATACACACAACAAACTCTATGCACTAGTTTTTTTTCACACCTATTAAGTGGAGTAGCTTATGCTAAAATTTCATTGAGAATTTCCATTTTCTTCTTATTATTCAGCTCTCCTTCAGAAATTTGATCTTACTATGCAATTTATCACGGGAAAAAACTGCACACACAAACTCTTTTTCTGAAAATAACAATGAAAAAGCAGTTTTTCTGTGGAAAAGAAAGGATTTCTCCGATATCACCTCAATTCGACACGCTTCTTCTTTTCTTCAATGTTTATAATTTTTCTTTTGTAGAAATATTCGCTATTTTTACATGGTGCAAATGCGGATACCTGAAAACGCTTAGATTCCATAAAAACCCGCGTTTCTTGGCTTGATAAATCATATTTTACTATTCGAACAAAATATTTTGTTTCTTACTATTTTAGGTTCGTGAAGAGATTTAGTTTTTTTGCATGTTTTTCTTAAAATATTTGGCAACATTCAGGAATGGAGAAACTGGTGAAAACAGTGGATTTCTCTGAGAAAATTACCAGAATTTCACAAAGAAAACTTAAAGAAAAGCAGGTTTTTCTCCTACAAACCCCGAAATATTCAAAAAATTGCACAATCTCAAGTTTTTGAAGATTCCCTTGATGTTAATCCTTTATTTAAAAAAAGATGCAAATTTTCTCCACATTGCTTCCCTTATATCTATAAACATCTTCAAATATCCTCTCTCCATGGAGACGGGAGTTTCACTTCTTTTAATGAAGTGCTTACCAGTAACTTTTGCTTTTCTCGACTGTGAATTAGATGAGGGAGTTTTTTAGAGAATTCTGTCAACCGGTTTTTTTGCCATTATTGAAGTAACTTTCTCCTCCTCTGTTGATAATTATCGTATTTTGTTTCATGAAGTATTTTTTCTTTTAATTCTACCACTTTCTTCGTGGAATTGCAAAAGATTTCGTGGGTTTTCGGGGATTTTTGGGAGTATTTCTTCTCTTATTTGTACTTTTAAAATTCCTTTTTTTGCGGTTTTTTTTCGTCTTCCTTTCCTCGAATTCCCCTCCTTATCTTTCACAATTTCTTTTTCTTCTTACTTCATTTCCCCCCATTTCCGCACCCTTTTTCCTTCATTTTGCGCAATCTCTTTTTTTTCCTACCTCATTTTCCCCAATTTCCCCCTCACTTTCGCACCAATTTCCATTCAAAAAAACCTTTGTTTATCATATCCATTTCATAGATTCGTCTCCCTCCGTCTTCTTATGAAACATCAGCGCCCTCGCGCAGTTTACTCTGTCAACTTCATCCCGTGAATCCTCAAGCTAGGATACGCAGTTTTTTGCTGTGTTTTGCTTAATTGTAGGATTTTTTTGCGCTTAATTTCTTCTTTTTGAAGAGAGGCGCAAGAAGAGTAAGCATTTACTGTTTTTATATGTTTTTTTCCCTGAACTATTTCATGCGAAGAAAAGGAAGATGTCATTTTTTTCATCCATTGCCCCTAAAAAACTTTTTGGTGGGCTTTTACTTGCTGCTGGAGTTTCACTTCAAACTGCCTACTTTTTCTCGAAAGTTAGTCAAGATGAGGAGAGAGCGGTGAGCATTCCGAATAAAATTCCACCCCCCGAAGGTAGGAATTGTGTAGAGGGTGGGAAAAGAGGGTGAAATACGGTACAACAGGGGAGAGAGAAGAGTTAGAGAAGAAAAAGAAGAGAAAAGGAAGAAGAGAGAGACGAACAGGAAGAGATTCATTGCATTTTCTTTTTTTAAATAAAGAACCTTGACGGTTTTTCTGAAGAAAGTGTAGCGAAAGAAGAAGACTTTCTCCCCGAATTTTGTGCGAAGTGGTGGTCTTTCTGACGCTTTTTGTATCTGTTTTATCTTCTTGATGATTTTTTTCTGGAATTTGATGCTTTTCATGCTTCAATTATGTGGAAAAATTATCCAAAAAAAGCAGAAATTTCTGATTTTCTAGAGGAAATCTTAAAATAGTCGATTCTGCGCGCTTAGATTAATCAATTTGTTCGGCTTTTGCAGTTTATCGTACATTTCTACTGTGAAATATCCTACACGCATATAGATACGTACACACACACAGAAAGTATGATGTTTTAAGCTCTTCCTTATGTAAACCGATGTACGCACACACAGAGGATAAAAGCGCATTCAGGCTTATGTATGAACAAAGCAAGACACACACACACTTTCCATGCTCTTCCTCCTCATAGTTTCATCTAGTTTTTTACTGAATTTTTGCGGTTTTCTCTGCTTTTAGAGGCTTCTAGACGAGCTATCTTCGATAAAAAAGCCCCCACATTCGATCGTGAAATCGGATTCGATGAATTTGTAAGTATTCCCGTGCTTCTCTCTGTTTTGGGTATGCACACACACATGGTGAGAATGTAACACAGGGAATCTCATACACGTTCACACGAGTGTACAACAGGGAGTCTAATGCACACACAATAGTAGTTTCACACACCATCAGACTTTCGCACACACAACTTCTAACACACCATCAAACTTTCACACACAGAGAAAGACACATTTAAGCAAGAATTATAACCCCGTTACAAACTCCACACATTTCATAACCCACACACACAAACCAACACACACAAACCTACATACACATACAAACTGAAAAATTCCCTTTTTTTGTTGCAATTTTTGGATTTGTAGCTGCTTGGAATCAGAGGGTGGAGGCGATTTTTGGTAAACAAAGCCTATGGTGATGTGCTTGAGGTCGCAGCTGGTAAGTTCTTTGTTTTCTTGCAAATTAGCAGCTCTCAGAGTAGTTTAACACTTCTCAGTATATCAATTTAAAACGTAAAGAATACTCATTTCATGCTGGTGAATGAGATACCCACAAATTCTGCAATTTCCGCCACTTTTAGAGCTTTTTTATGTCGAAAACTCCTATTTTTTCTGCTTCTTCTTGAGGATGTTTTGTGTGCTGTTTTGAGGAGATATTGTGTCATCTTTTTCTTGAGAAGATGCTGTGTCTTTTTCTTCTTTTGGAAAGGATTTTGTGTGTTATTTTTCTTCTTGTGATATTTTTTCTCCCGTATTCTTTTAAGGGATAAAACATTGCCTTTATTGAGGGGGCTCTTACGCTTTTTCTTCTTCTCTGCTTGGCGAAAACATTCCAATTTCGCTTCAAAGAAGGCGTGTTCGCGATTTTTGTCAAGCTTCTTCATATTTGGATGTTTTTTTTGGTGGTCTTACGCTGATTTGTTCTCTTCTTCATCTCTTGTTTTTTATTTTTTATGGTTTTCTCGCTGTTTTTGCTTTGAAGATGATATTTTTTCCAATATAATCGCAGGAACTGGAAGAAACTTTAAGCATTACAATAAAGAAGCTGTTACGTCGTTGACGGTGAGTTTTTGTGTGTGTAATATAGTGTGTGTATAGGTATGTGTGTGTGTTGAGGTGTTTGCAGTTTCTCCAGATAGGGCTGCACGTGATGGTTTTTTTCATCCAATTTTTGCAGATGAAGAGCTCTCTTTGTCCTTATTTACTCTTATATACTGCAAGATTGGCATGCTATCGGCATGTGTGTGTCTGTGTTTGTGTGTGTGTCGTGCAGGGCTTGATGAGACGATGCCAGCGGAGTTTTTTATTTCGAGAGATTCATTGGTTTTTGAGCAGAGAATAAGGCAGTACAAAGTGGGAATGTACATGGTTGTTTGTGTGTGGGTGTCTATATGCTTATGTGTGTCTGCATGTGTTGATGTTGCAGTGTATTGGTGCGTATTTCTCTTTGTGTACATGCGTGTGTATGTGTTTCTGTGTGTATATCTGTATGTCTATGCATCTGCTTATCTGTGTGTGTTAATGATCAGGGTGTTTTCCGGTACTCCTGAAGGCGTCTTGCTTTTATTTAGTTTGAATAGAGGGTAGTTATGCAACTTGTGTGTATGTGCGTGTGTGTGTAGGTAACGGACTTTAGCAGATCCATGCTGAAGATTGCTACAGGGAAGAAGGGTAGGTATGTTGTGTGCGAATAGAGTCTTCACAATCTCTCGGGAAAAGCTATCATTTTTGCCTAATGATGAACTTCTCACACACACACACACATACCGGCACCTCATTGCGTACACGCATACCAGCACCTCGTCACGCACACACACACCGGCACCTCATCACGCACACGCAGCCTTTGTTGACTATTTTTCAAATTCTCACTTTTCATCAGAATTTGCCTCTCCTATTCCGATGCGTTTCCTTCTACGAAATGCTATAGATCTTCACGATTTTGAAGAGGGAAACTTTGATACTGTCATTGATACTTTTGGTAAGTGTGTGTGTGTATGTGTGTGTGTGCGTGTGTGTGCGTGTGTGCTAGAGTGGGTGGTACATGTGTGTGTTTCTTGTAGCAGGTAGTACATATATGTGTATACGTAGGTCATGTGTGCGGTATGCATAGACGTGTGTGGTATACTTTTATGTGTGTGGTATAGAGTTGTGTTTATATTATACACTTGTGTGCATAATGCACTTTTGTGTATGATATACCTGTATTGTATATATATATATATGTGTGCTCTGTATCTGTATGTGTGCATATTTTTGTTTAACTGTGGAGTGGTTCTTTGCAAGAAGATGCAGTATGAAGAAAAATTCCAGAAAAAGATGATTTTTGTGAGCAAAAAACATCAGAAAGTTCGTGAAGAAACAGAAAACACGTAGAAACCGACGACTTTCATCGTTTTGTGCTGTTTATTCCTCATAAAACTAGGAATCTGCTCCTTTGAGAAACCAGTCGAAACCCTTTTGGAATTGAAGAGAGTATTGAAGGAGGTGAGTTTATAGAGGACTTTCAGTGGTTGAAGAGGAGCTTTTAAGCAATTTGAAAGGTTTTTCGTGTTTTTTTTTGAGCATGTGTGTGCGTGTTTGTGTGACTTTGCGTGATTCTGTGTTTTTTTGTGAGTGTGTGTGTGTGTGTGTGTGTGTGCTTGAGTGTATTTGAGAGTGTCTGTGTGTGATTGTGTGTGTGTGTGTGTGTGTGCTTGAGTGTATTTGAGAGTGTCTGTGTGTGATTGTGTGTGTGTGATTGTGTGTGTGTGTGTGTGTGCTTGAGTGTATTTGAGAGTGTCTGTGTGTGATTGTTTGTGTATGATTTTGTGATTGTGTGTGCTTGAGTGTATTTGAGAGTGTCTGTGTGTGTGATTGTGTGTGTGTGATTGTGTGCGTGTGATTGTGTGTGTGTTAGTAGTGTGTATGTTTGTAGTGTGTGTATATTGTGTGTTTTTTATAGGTATTATAGCTTCTTGTTGGTGTGTGCTATGCAGGATTTTTTGTTTACTTTTCATTCGCCTTTTTTTGTGTGTGAAGCTCCTCTTCCATCTTTTTTGTGCTTTTTCCTGTTTACCTGCTAAATGTGTTTTGTGAGTGTGTTGTGTGTGTGCTATTTTAGCTTTTTGTTTGTGTGTGTTGTGTGCTGTTTCTGTTACATCTATGCTGTGAGTCTCAGTGCTCTTGGCTATGTGTTTACTCCTAATATGCCCACCTTTTTTGTGTGTGCATCCCAATGATTTTTTTACTTTGAAAGGGTGTATGCTTTCATTTGCTGATGCAGTATCGACTCTCGCTCCTGCTTCTTTTACTAGTATGATACTTTGTGTGTGTGTGTGTGTGTGTGTGTTTGTTTGCTCTGATACTTTAACTGAAGAAAACGTCGAGCTGTTCAACAAGAAGCTCTTCTGCGAGAATCAACTGCATTTTTCTCCTTTTTTTTGCGCTGTTTTTATCTTTTTTCGGGCGATATGTGTTTTTAGCTTTTAAATCCATATGCTGAAGGTTGGGACTTCAGAACTTCAGTGTATGTACGCTCAGAGGAGCACCTTGTTTAAGTATATATGAGTGAATTCTCCGGCGTTTTTTTGCGTTATTCTCGGTTAAAATGTCTCATCTTCTACCTTTTTTCTCTTCAATTTTCTTCATCTTCAATCTTCATTTTGGCTTTGTTTGTGTGCCCCTTTTTTTTCCCATTCTTCTTGCTGTTTGTGCTCTTCTATCTCCTCTTCTTCCTTTTCTCTCTCCTGTTATTCTGCTGTTTTTTCTTCTTCTTTGCGATTATCAGGATGGCCAGCTACTACTCCTTGAGCATGGAGCATCAGATTTGGGGTTTCTCCAGTAAGAAAAGCTGCCCTAATGGCGTGTGTTTTAAGTTTTGCAATTTTTTGTGTGCGAAAGCTGCTTTCTTACAGTTTGATTGAATGTGTGCTTGTAGTATCAAGATCTTTTTCTTTTGTTTTCCCACACACATACATACGCACACACATACACACACACATACACACACACATACACACACACATACACACACACATACATGCGCACACGCATACACACACACATACATGCGCACACACATACACATGCGCACACGCATACACACACACATATACCTATCTGTTATGGTAGGAGGTATGTCGATCGCAACGCCTTGCGCCATGCCAGCAGGCATGGGTGCTACTACAATAGGGATATCGGAAAGATAGTGGAAGAGGTAGTTTGTTTATGCCTAGAATATGGCTGTATGTGTGTGTGTGTGCTTGCATAGCATGTGATTTTCTTGTGTGTGTGTATGTTTTTGCTGTGTGCTTTGTGTGCGTGCATGATCTTGGTGAGTTCTTGGGGGTGTGTGCATAACTATGGTGTACTCCGTGTGTATCTGGGTGTTATTTTTGTGTGTACTTTGGTGTGTGTGGTTATAATATAATTGCAGTGTGTAGTTATGATATTGGTGTGTCTATGATACACATGCAGAGAGTATGTGTGTGTGTGTGTGCGTGTGTTTATGATAGATACTCATGATAAAAAGATCTGTACAGAGTCTCGTTAAACTTGAGGTTTTTTACAGCGAAATATCGCATGTGTGGCGCCTTGCCAGTTCGTATCCTTCTGTGTGCGAATTTGTGTCCATCCTTGTGTGTGTAGCTTTTAAATGTCTTTAGCTCTCTGCTGATTGTCTAGAAGTGCTTAAAATCTTCTTTTTTAGGCGGGTTTCAAGATTGTAGAAAAAGAACGGAAGTGCTTTGGTGCGTACGTACACTAAAGAAAATCTTTTTCCCTGTTTTTTAAAGATTTCTCCTTCTTCCTTGCTCATATAGTCGTGAAATCGTAAAACAGCTCTTGTTTATCGTAACTTCTTAGTGTATGATTTTTTTCCCGATTCATCAATGTTAAAGTTCCTTACTTATTAGGATTTTTTATAGCACATATGTGTGTGTATATGTGTGATGTGTGTGTGTGTGCAGTGTGCTTGTGTGTGAGTGTATATGTGTGATGTGTGTGAGTGTGCAGTGTGCTTGTGTGTGAGTGTGCAGTGTGCTTTTATGTGTGTGTATATGTGTGATGTGTGTGAGTGTGCAGTGTGCTTTTATGTGTGTGTGTCATGTGCTTTTATGTGTGAGTGTGCAGTGTGCTTTTATGTGTGTGAGTGTGCAGTGTGCTTTTATGTGTGTGTGTCATGTGCTTTTATGTGTGTGTGTCATGTGCTTTTATGTGTGTGTGTCATGTGCTTTTATGTGTGTGTGTCATGTGCTTTTATGTGTGTGTGTCATGTGCTTTTATGTGTGTGTGTCATGTGCTTTTATGTGTGTGTGTCATGTGCTTTTATGTGTGTGTGTCATGTGCTTTTATGTGTGTGTGTCATGCGCTTTTATGTGTGTGTGTCATGCGCTTTTATGTGTGTGTGTCATGTGCCTTTCTGTGCCTGCCATTTACTTACCTGTGTGTGATACTACTTGTTATCACACTTGCCTTCCGAACTTTGTTATTTTTAACTTTCAAAAACGCCAATTCCGGCAGATTAATAGCATTTTCTTCCTCTTTAAGCCAGTTTCCATCCTCTTGCCATACATTCCATGTTTTTTGATGATTAGTTGTTTTTTATCATCCAAAATGTGAAAAGTATGATTTTCTCTTAAACTTTGTTGCATTAATTCCTGGAAATTTGATAGTTTGTGGTGAAAATAGTAATGTTTAACATGAAATTATCTTTCTAAAAGTACTTTCTCGATAAAATCCCAAGAAACACCTTCTTTTGGCATTTTTTTTGATAAAAAACCCTCTTCTTCAGGTACGATATGGATGATTCTGGCGAAGAAAAGGCATCCTCCTCATGTGGAATAAATTCCCTGAGAAATCATCGAAATGAGGGATTTTTCTGGTTTTTTGAAAGAGATTTTGTCCGATTATTGACTTTTTGAATGATTCTTTAGCCGAAAAATGAGCCGTCTCTTTCCTAGGAAGAAGAGAAGTGCTGCTTCAGTGTGAAATGTCTGAAATTAATGGATTTATTGGATAGGGATATCTACACATTTACACACACACCGACATATATATGCCCCCGCAGGGTAAAGCAAAAACAAACGCACACACACTGAGGCGCACACAGGTGCACACAGAAACAGAAACAGAAGCAGAAGCAGAAATAGAAACAGAAAAACCCTTACACACACACATATATGTTTAAACGTCCACGCACCTATAGACCCATAGACATGCACATACACATACTTTCGCACACGTGTACATGCGCTCCAATACGCACGCATACACATACATGCAGATAAACATACATAGATGCGCCCCTACCCACACGCCCCCACACACGCAAATGCACACCGATTGGAAGCTGACTGCGTTCCGCAGTGTCTTAAAAAAATACCTTCTATAAAGAAAACTGGGAGAAATAAAAAAACTGTGAATCTTCTGAAAAGAACGTCTAAAAAAAAGTTAAATTTTATGAGCTTGCTTTCTTCATTGCTCATATTTAATGAGTTTCCTCGAAATTTCGCGTGTGTGTGCTGATAGAGGCTGGTATGTAGGAGGATAATGCTGCAGAAAATAAAGAATTTCGTCAGCAGTATTCCTCTCTAGAGAAGTTTACTGACAACAGCATTTGCTCTTCAATTTTCATCAATTTCGCGTAAATCACCGCATTTTCTCTTCAATTTGCATAAATATGTTGGAAACACATCAGTCTAAGACAGCATTTCGCAAAATCCATGAAATCAGCTGACTATTTCAATGGTACACTGCAAAAAACATGGATTTCCAGAGCTTTTTTGAGATATCCAGGAAGATGCATTGAACGTGCGTCACATGATATTATTTTTCCAAAATTAGGGTTTTTTCCCCATTTTTACCAGTATATTACAATTGGAGAGTAAAAACGATGTCTTTTTCGAGGCAGATTAAACATTTCAAAATCTCAAGGTGGATTTCTGCCAAGAGCTCGCACACACACTAGCTTTTTCGCGTTAAACAAAAAAAAACCTTCCAAAAAGCATAAAAAGACATGCGTCAAAGTTTGCCTCATCATCAGCTTCAAAAAGAGAGAATTCTGTAGACTAAAATCGCGAAACTAGAGGAAGAGAATATGGCTATGGAATTCACAAATGTTTCCGCACTACATCTTCCTGAAACCAGCAGTTTCGGGCAGTTTTTTGAAACTTCTTTTTCCGGATATAGCTGCCTTTTCTGAGGCTAGATGCTTTAGTAGTGGCGAACTGATTTGGGGATTTCTAGGATTTAGATGAGACAGGGTAGAATCCTCATTTTGTGACGAATTTTTGTGGTTTTTTTATACAGTGAAGCTACTACTTCTTCCTGATTATAGATGTTTATTTGGGTGCTGATAATGGTGAGAATTACGTGTAGGAAAATGTATTGTAGCAGGAATGTATGCATTGACGCTATTGACGGTGTTTTCTCTAGAAAAACTTTCTTTAGCACTCCAAAGCTACACCTTTAAAGGATGGTAGAGTGCGTGTGTGTGGGAGTAAAGTAAACTGCCAGTTCTTAAAGTAATTTGGTGGGAAAAGTCATGAATACATCACGAGGAGTAGGGAGGGGCAGTAACGCAGCTAGCATAGTGTTACTCTGTGTATGGGAGTGTGTGTTGGCGTGTGTTGGTGGTCTATTTGGGTGTGTGTTTATGGTGTTATATTCGTGCGTGTATTGGTATACTTGTGTGCACCGATTTATGTGTGCTGTTTTGTGTGTGTGTGCGTTTTTTATGTTTTCTTTGGCACCTTTGTGTGTATTTTTTTCTGCTGCCTGTTATGCGGGTTTTATCGTTATAAAGCGACTTAGTAAATGCACTTTCGAGTCAGTTATCGGCTCTGCCGAGCTCCCGAGCCCAACAAGCACACTCACGATGATGTCTGCAGTGTGTGAGCACACATTGCAGCATTCGCACCTTCTTTAAGGTAAAAGCTACAACTATTAAGAGCTAAGTGTAGGCGATCCATTGGCTGAGAAAACACATCAACACACACATAAATTTCGATAGAAAATAGCATACAAAACGCTGACGATTCATTTTCGCACACACGGAGCACACGCACAAGCATAGAATACACATAAAATTGTACACACGCACCTGCACCCGGATACACACGGCACAAAGAGGGATAATCAAGCAAGCACAGCGTACACACACATCCTCATATGAGACACTCGTATTAACACACATCCCACTATGACACACGCACCGCGTTGAAGCATTCATCCCTCTATAACACACACATCCCTCTATAATATATACACATATATCCCTCCAACATACATACACACACACACACACACACATTCCTCTATAACACACACATCTCTCTGTAACGAACAAACACACATCCCCCGATGACACACACGCACAAGCTCACGCGAACAACGCCAACAACGCACACGCACGCAAAATGCAAAGCGCTTCTACCTACATCTCTATAGGTTCTCAATCTAACCCAAACTCCCAAACCTCCATCTCTCTTTCATCATCTCTCGAAGCTTCATTTTTCCTGCCTCTGCTCACAATCAAAATCCCAAAGATCTCCTTCACTCCAAACAAACCCCATTTTTCCAGACGTTTTCGCACCCATCTGCTTACCACCTAGTCTTTGCGGGTAGCTAGTCCGGTGGTGTAGCTTCCACTCCCTCCATCCTCCCCATCAGCCGCTCCTGGCGAACTCCACACCGTCGATTATGACAAAAAAAGTTTCCTCCTCCGCGCTGGACGGGGTAGATTATAGGGGAGGAGCGGTTGGGGGGATTGGAGGGGGGTGTTGCACACATCTTCATCGTGGGAGGGGTGTTTCAGGAGCCTGTAAGGTGGGAAGGTCTTCACACACGGCTAGGAGGGGAAAGGCTTTCACATACATGTAGGGGGGGAAGGCTTGTACACGGTCACACACACATTCATCACGGGAAAGGCCTCCACACATGCCTTCATTCCGTGGGGTCTTTCACACACACCTTAATCATAGGGTGGGTTTCACACACGTATTACTCACGGGGGTGTTATCACACACACACCTTCATCTCCCGCGGGGGGATTTTAAACACACATTCATCTCCCGGGGGGAAGGCTCTTGCTTGGCCCATGCCTGGCCGCTACCTTCTTCATCTTCCCAACTGAAAACACCTACTCTGCCTCTGCATCCACTCGCACACTTCCTCAGACCCCACTACGCGCCCCGCTGCTCTTCCGTAAAGAAAATTTCGCTTTCTTATAAGCATCTCTACCTTGTGTGTAATCCTCCCACTTCCTCATTTCGAGTGTACGTACACCGCGCCTACCCTTATATTTTGTGGGTTTTTGCGTGTTTCTGGACTTTTTTTGAGGTTTTGCTCGACGCTCTACAAGATGGCAACCAACGTAGATATTCAGGTTTGTGAATTTGCTCATGTTTGGGTTCAGAAAATGTGTGTGGAGGTGATGAGATTGAAGTTTTCGGCGGTGGTTATTACGGTTTTCGTGTGTAATTGTGTACGAGTGTAGAATTTACTGGTCCTGGCGGCGTTTGCAGAGGCTAATTGCGATATCTTTCGTTTGCTTTTAATGTTGCTTCGACATATTATGAATAAATTGCCTGATATATTTGGACATTGGTGCGTTGTGGAGACTTTTGTGGGGGGAATATGGTGTTTTGTGTGTGTGTATGGGGAATGTGTGGGGTGTGTGTGTATGTGGGTGTAATTATGTGTTTCAGTAACTGTTTGTATCTGCTTGTGTTTCGGTTGGGTATTGTGCGTCTGTACGTGTTTCAGTAATTGTGTGTTTTTTTCTTATTGATTATGTGTGTTTCTGTTTTTTCTCTATAATTGTATGTATTTGTCTGTGTGTTTCAATAATTGTGTATGCGTGGGGATGTGTCTGAGAGTGGGTGTGTGTGGGCTTGTGCAAGTGTTTTTGGGCAGCTCTAAGTTTTTTGCAAAACTATGTGGGAATGTGTGGATGCTTTCCTGTACTGCTCATTACCTCCGCTCCTCTCTGTGCTCCTTTCTTGTGTGCTTCTGTTTCCAACGAAAACAGACCTTGTGTATGCACACTAATCGCTGCTAAATCTCACATAGCCTCGGACATGCGTACCCCATCGCGTATGTGTGCGATGGAACTGCCGTTTCTTCCCCTTTTCCCGTATTTCTTTGCGATACTCTTTGAAAATATAATCACTTAGAGTATTCTTTGCCGTGAATATTAAGTTTTTGCTTTGCTCTTGCGAAAAGCGTCTAAAAAACATGAACACCATGATTTTTCCTGTTTTTCTTCTTTTTTCAGCATGAGAGAGCCTTTCAGAAGCAGGACGCTGTTTTTCTTGGAAAACAGCGTTTGCTTGGCAATAAATCCGATAAAGGGCTGCGTTACTTTAAAGATATCGGCTTAGGCTTCAAAACTCCAAAGGAGGCAAAGACTGGTGTTTATGTTGACAAGAAATGCCCATTCACTGGGAATGTATCTATCCGTGGAAGAATCATAAAGTAGGCGAAGAACCTTGCTCAACCTAGTGTTTTTTTGGATGAAAAATGCGTGAAAATCGAGTTTCTTTGCATTCTCAGTGTATATGTTGCTTGGTTTAGTGTGTATTGATTCCCCTGTGACATCTATAAACACCTCCATAACACACTCACACCTCAAAAGCACGCGCACACACTTCTTAAACGCACGTAAAAGCCTCTCTAAGAGACGCACACCTCGAAAACACGTGCACACTCCTCTCTAACACGCACACACCTCTAACACACATGCGTTTCTCCGTTATTTTCTCTGAAAACGCCAGGGGTATGGTAATTTCCACGAAGATGAAGAGAACAATCGTTATAAGAAGGAATTACCTGCATTATATCCAAAAGTATAATCGATTTGAGAAGAGACATAAGAATGTGTCGATTCACTGCTCTCCGGCTTTTTCTGATATAACAGAAGGAGATATTGTAACTGCAGGGCAATGCAGGTAATTGGTTGTTAGGCTATCGTTAGTGATGTTGGATGTCTGGTTTTTGAGATCCTTTAGTGTGTGTTTGTGTGTGTTGGTTTTTGTGTATCGGTTTGTGTTTGCTTGTGTGTGTGTTGGTTTGTACTGGTTTTGTGTGTTTGTCGGTTTATGTTTGCGTCTGTATGTTGGTTTATGTCTGCGTGTGTGTGTGTGTTGGTTAGTGTGTGTGTTTATTTTACTAATAGTATACAAACATGTATGCGTATAAAAGTTTTTTCTATTGGTGTGTATGCCAGGAACGAGGTAGACATTAGTAATAGACGTATATATTGCCAGAGATTGAGGTAGAGATATAATGTAAAGGTATAGGTAGATGCACATGTGTAGATGTAGTTTAGCATATGTTGCACACATTTATATATTAGCTATATGTTGTTGATATATCTGGTTGCCAAGTATTTCTGGGAAAGCTCCTGTGCCTTTAGATATGTGTGCTGTGTAGCTTACTCTCCACCAAGTGCGTATCAAACGTGTCTTTTCCTGTAAGAGTCCTGCACACATCTGAGAAAGACACAAAAAGACAAGAATACTCCGTAAATATCCCATAAGAAATGCACATACACACACACACACATATCCTGAAAGGGAGAGGCACGCACACACGCATATCCAAAACTAGATGCACACACACACAACTAATATGTATGCGTATCGAGCTGTATTTTTCCATTATCTCCTAGTGCTTGAAGATTCACACTTGTAAGCTACTTGTTATTTGCTGAACAAAGCCACACAGACACTGCTTACTCAATGAAGCGATCTCTTAATGATGATAAGCTACGTGCGACTATAACGAGATTCGGCTCAGGTGACCTGTGTGTGTGCTCACCTACAGTCTTCCCATCTTCATGGCGTACAATGACTGTTTGCTTTTGGTGAACTGCTGTTGTAAACGCCGGCGGCTGATGGTGTAACTGTGTGTGTGTATACCATAGGATGTCCTGATACTGTGTCGTATGATAAATATAAAGGGATTATGAGATCTGAAATTTGTCGCTTCTCCGATTTTGCTGTGTGTGCTATGTTTTGTAGAGAACACATTTTGAAATATCCTCTACACAGAGAGCTCGCTGTTAATCCTGCAGGTAGTTTCTTCGATCTAAAACACGCGCACACACAAATACATTGAGCTAGTTGCTGTAGCAAATAACCTACTGTCACAAGCTCCATCGGTGTGTGTGGTTGTAAACCCGCCCCCCAATCAATGAGTCTCCCTCTTCTTCTATACAGGCCACTATCCAAGACTGTTCGGTTCAACGTACTGAAGGTAGAAAAAAATCAGATTTTTGGCACCGCCAGGAAGCAGTTTCACCTGTTTTAGATGACTGTATGTACAGTCCATGGATGTATCGCTTTCTTTCAAAGACGGAGATAGTTGCCATGTTTTCCAGAGCTTCGCTCCATCTCAGTTACAATCAAATTCGCCACCCTAGCTAACTCAATGAAATGCAGCTGCGATTCTAGTTTTGATGCTTCCTTGAAACGAGAAGGAGGGATTTTATTAGCACTTTCGCCTTATTGGCGGTTCTTCAACTTTAAGCTCCTTCTATTGCCTTACTCTCCTCTAAATATATACACACTTTGAATTTTGGGCAACAATAGGGCATTTTCTCAGTTTTTCGCTAGCTGATGCTCGGCTTTCTTACCGGAAATGTGTATATATTCGGTGAAATTCGTGCTTTCTCCTTGCTTTTATTTCGAAGTTAGTAGCCGAATTAAGTCAGTTTTTGCTGGGAATTTGAGGAAGATGTAAGTCATTTAAGACGCTCCTTGCAATGATCATGTTAGGTAGCCCTATGTTAAGTGTGTGACATAGGTATTATTAGCGTATATAGAGTCTGATATCGATTGAAGTGTTGTGTGTTATGCAACTTTGAAGATTCTAACAGTTATGTTTGCTGGTATCCCGTCCAAAAAACATCTGATTCAGCTAGTCTGTTTGAAATTGGTCGTTTCGATGGTGTTTTGGGGGTTTGATTTGGTGGTGTGTGTGTAATCTGGGGTGTGATTTGTTGGTGGTGTGTGTGTAATCTGGGGTGTGA
>JADHZB010001595.1:0-15920 GCA_015657535.1 Nephromyces sp. MM_2019
GTGTGTGCCTGCTTTTGCCTGTGTTTGTGACTACATGTGTGCCATTTATGTGTGTGCTGCATAGGCCTTATAGCTGCTTTACAGTGTTTGGAGTGAAAAAGCCCCACATAAACGATTGATTGATAATTGCTTCAGCATGTTATGCACACACACACACACTACACCAATATCACCCACTCAAACGCACATATAGCATCATTCTCACCCAGACACACACATCCACACACGCACGCTCATCATCATCTTCGCTCTCCTTTTCAGGTGTGTTTACCTATTGCCTAGTCTCTAGTCTGAAGGAGCTATTTTATGCAGTTTCAAAGGGTGTGCCTCATCAACCTGCAGGTGTAAGCTACAGAGATTTGATTAGTATGACGCAGCGAGCAGTTAGGAACTTACGTGAGAGGTTAGCTATTGAGCGTATCACTTTAAGCTTTTATTCTAGTGCTCACACTAACGCGCTTACGGGGGCTTTCTGCCGACCAGTATGTGTTGAGAGTAGATTTGGCATCTTTGGGGAATCTCTCTGTTTAGCACACACAGATTCATAACTTTATAGAGAGTCTCTACAACACACAGATTCATAACTTTTCCCTTCGCACGATCTTTTAGCTGCTCTCTTCCACACACACATTGCATGTCTTCAGCATCCCATCAACTTTCTATGCTCATATCTATGCTAGCTCGCTGCTTTTTCTCTGCGTGTGTGTATCGTCTCAATGTGTGTATTTTTTTCTCTGTTTTCCAGCCTAAAGTCTAACACACATGCACCCAGCTTCTCTGGTATCGCCTAGACCGGTCGATATAAAACCTCATTGGGTTGTGTGTTGTACAGCTCTCGGAAAAGCGTGTTGGCACTATGTGTGTGCGTATGTTTCAATCTGTGTGTTTTGAAGCAAAGAATCTTACAATACTTTTAGCTCTTGAAGAGTAGAGAGATGGTGTTTTGCACACAAGATGAAGACTTTGGCTTATCTTATATATGTGTGTGTGTGTGTGTGTGTGCTGCATCTTCAGTCGACTGTTTACTCTTGATCAATACCCTGAGCTAACACTGTATACCGGGGGTATGGCTTCTATTGATGAGCTCTTTGGAGTACCATGGGGAGGCTATCATCAGGCGGGAATTCTCCTTAATAGCTATTCAGATAGCTTGATAGGTATAAGCCTAGCTTTAGTGAAGGCTCCTTTATATAAGGGGACGTGAGTTTTAGGTTGTACGCACATACATACAGTTTGAAGCGTCTTGTTGGGCTTCTCATGCCTGCTCGCTGTTTGGAGCTTTGTGTGTGTGCAATTCTGATTCATTGGGGTTGGTGCTTGCTTCTGTTTGAAGCTTTTTGTGTGTGGGCTTATCGTAGCTTCGTGCTAGGTGCTTCACCCTCTTTGAAGCATCGCGTGTGTGTGAAATCCTGAATTCTTTGTGCTCGGTGCTCCATCCTCTTTGAAGCATCGTGTGTGCGTGAGATTCTCATCCTCTTTGGTGTTTCGAATGGTTTTATGGGTTTTTGCTCTTCTTCTTCCTTATCAATTTCGTGGTTTTATCTTCTTTATTGCTACCATATGAAACTACGGCATATCAACTCCAAAACCCTGCTGCTTCCCTACACTCCCTTGTTAGCACGCACATGCCCCCCACATCCACTCATCCCCAAACCCCGATACCGACTCATACCCACCAACCCACACCCCCAATCATACCTCCCCCCCCACGCGCACACGCATACACTTGTTTCTCTCTACCAAACCCACTCAGAGAGGAAAGACAGAGATTCAGAAAACGAGCTAACTAACGGCTTCTTCTCACCAGCAGATGCCTGGCAGGAGCTCAGCTCCCTGCCAAACTCAGCAGCAGCTTCAGTGAAGATGTTTCCTCATCAACTTTCGAGGAGTTCATTGCCATCTTCAGTGACAGCCTACCCTCCCGGGCATCACTACCCCCCAGAAAGGGTAGCCTCAATGCAGGCTGTAGATCCGAAGATTCCCCCACACACACAGCTTCCTTTAGCTAATATGGGGAATGGTGGAGCTGCAGATCCAAGGATTCCACCACACACACAGCCTCCCTTAGCTCATATGGCAAATTCTGCAGTCTCTAGTATTCTCAATACAACACAGCAGTTTGCGACTTCGCAGATTCGCAATTGCCTTCAAACCCCGTCGTACACTTCTTCAGGAAGCTTATCTTCCTCCTTTCCATGCGCACACACACACATGCAAAAGCTTCTTCCTGAGGGGCTTTCAAAGTCTGGTGTACATACACCGAGGGAGGATCAGCTTAATGCTATGGGGAAGGCCTGGGAACAGCGAGTATCAGTGGGGGAAGGTGAAGCTTACCCCTCGGCTTTCACTGGTTATAGCCAAGGGGGGGGGGTAAGGGGGGAGGGAACGATGCCTGCCTTTAACAGCGCCTATTCTCATCACCCCCCTAGTAAGGGGTATGCGATTAGTAGCCACCCCATGCAGGAGTATGCTCACTCCGGTGGTAACGAGTATCCTTACCCCCATCACCATCCCCATGAGTATCGACACCCCCCTCATGAGTATCGACACCCCCCTCATGAGTATCAATACCCCCCCTACCCCTCCACCCCTCTCGCACGTTACCATGAAGCTGAAGGCTACGAAACGCATCCACAAGAGACTGAAGATATGATGGGATCAGCCCCCCCACTAGTAGGGGAGCAAGCAATATCACGGAGCCTGCGGCAGCACTGTACTATGGAAACCCCCTATCCTCCTTATAGCAAGGAGGGAAAGCGTGTGTTCCCCCCTCCCCTTCATCCTGGAGGGGAAGGAAACGAAGCCTCCTCACACAGTGGCGGAGGTAGTAGTACTTTGACCCCCTCCCTCCAACCCCCCCTTCCTCAGGATGATAGCGATAATCAGAAAACAGCGGATTCCCTGAAGAAGAATCATCAAAAGCGATGCTTAATGGAGAGATCTCCGGGAGGGTTGAAAAAGCTGGTAGTTACTAGGCAATCGCCTTCTAAAGGCTTGAAGAGAAGGGAGGAGGAAGTGAAGAATCTGCTGCCAAAGAATGTAGAAGAATCGATGAAATCCGCTGAAGTTAGAAGCAGAATGCTTAGCCTAGAAAGTAGCAAGAATTTTGGAGGCTTTAATACCTTCTATAGGGTGTAGTAGGAGGGGGGGGAGAGCGATACTGAGAGAGCGATACTGAGAGAGACGCTTCGGCCTAGAGAAAAAACTGGGTTGGTGGGTAGAGTGTGTGTGTGTGTGTGTGTGTGTGAAATCTCTTTGAGGGTCTTTCGAAAAAAGGCTTGGAATATATGGCACTTAAATATCAGGAAGAGGGAGAGATGCAGAAATAGCGGAAAACCCCCTTTTCTTCATTTTTATTGATTTTTTAGGGTCTTTACTGCTTCATCTTTACAAAGAACACGCATGAATTAACACACACACACACACACACGCACGCACACACACATAATGTGATCTCCCTGCATACGCAAAGTCACACACAGAATATATAAATTCCCTTCTCCTGCACAAAAAAACAATAAAAAATCCCTCCTTCTGCACAAAAAATGTATTCTCCCTCCTCCAGTCTACCAAGAAGCTGAGAAGTGACGAATTTTAGCAGAAACTTGCAATTTGAAGTTTCTACGTCAAAATACCTTCAAATTTCCTTGAAGAGGAAATTTTCAGAGAAAACTATTTTTATCCTAATAAACTGCTTAAATTAGCGAAAAAGCGCAAGATTTCAGTTTAACAGCGTCTACAGCGTGATAATACACTAAAATTTTTATGAAGAGGGGGGGGAGTGGGGTGGGGTGGGGTAGGAGCAAACCTACTTTTTGATAAATTTGAAATCATTTTGAAAAAATATTGAAAAGTAGATTGATATTACTAGAATATAACGAAAAAAAGAGGTAGAAGAACAAGGAGATGATGTTGAAGATGAAGATTTTTCGTGAAGATTCGCTCAAGATGCTGTTTTCTCTGTAAGTTTCCAATATTTAGGGGAAATTGGCCTTTCTGTGTGCAAATCTGTGCAAAGAGCTGAAGTAAGTTGGAGAAAACGACGGATTTCTACTGAAAAGTGTTGAATCTGCTAATCTAATCCTTGAAAGAACACACAACAGTAAACAAGTGAAACTTTTTCTTCAAACTTTGCATGTTTTTTCATCTTTTTCTGTCTTCATCTTCTTCTTTTTACTTTGTTCCCCCATCACCACTAGAAAAGTTATAAAAGAAGGCAATCTTCAATGCATTAACTGCAGTGTATTTTAATCAATTCTCAAAAACTCATTAGTTTACCTTCATATAGAGGAAGAGTCAAAGGCTATGAAGCTAGCAGCATAGAAGCTGCCTACAGAACATCATCTGAAGCAGAGATGCTTGGCGATTTTGCTGCTAAGTCTGTGTGTGAATTCATCTTCATTCCATCTTAGGGCTGCAGAAAGGCTGATACACACATACGCACACACACAGTCACACATGCAGAAACACACACACACGGCAACACACACACAGTCACACAGAAACATGCAATCACAGTCACACATGCAGAAACACACACACACGGCAACACACACACAGTCACACAGAAACATGCAATCACAGTCACACTGCAACACACACACGGCAACACACACACAGTCACACAGAAACATGCAATCACAGTCACACTGCAACACACACACCAGCACACAGTCACACAGCTCCATACCTACAGAAATATACGACATACACACCCATACACCAACACACAGATTGACGAAAAAAACAGCTTTTGATTTTCACACACAAGCCTTAGAGTCTTAGTGTATGTACAGATGTTTGTTGCGACTCTCCAAGAGAGATGCACTTGTTCTCTCTTTCAAGTAAAGGAATGCTATGCTAACAAGGTATGTGTGCGTGTGTGTATCTATGTTTCTGTGTATGTGTTGTGTGTGTGTCTATGACTGTGTGGTGTGTGTAGAAGCGGAATATAAAGGCTCCTTTTCTCTTCTCTATGTAGGGATTTCTCTACTTGAAGAGGTAGTACTTTACTGCCAAGAGCTTATCAAAGAAGCCTGTAGGTGTTACGCTCGTTGAGAAAGCATCTCCATCCTGTTTGTAGTATCGCACCTGCAAGAACACACACACAGAAGCCTTAGTTGATCACCTGAAGGCAAGAATGCAGGGCTTCACCAAAGCAGGAAAAATCTTCTTGAAATCGCAGGTAGAGTGGCAGCAATTAAGACACACACATTGAGAGTGATTTTTTTGACACACACACAATGAAAGTGCTGAAGACACAAACGCACACTAAAACTCATGACACACACATGATGTATAGAGAAAAAACAAATAATTTGGATGCCTTTGCTTGGAAAATGTAGCTCAGCCTAGTAACTTTCTTCTTTTCCAAAAGGGTGCAAAAGAGGGTGCATTTAATCACCTTGTAGAAAACATCTTCTCCACATCTATCGATCGTCCAAAGTTCCCCTTTAAGCAGCTTGGAGTTCTGCAAATAGACGAAAAAAGGAGGAAGATGTTAAAAGCTAATAAAAAGCGGTCTTTACTTCTATTCTACCTCCTTTAATGAGGAGTAGAAGCTTCACTCTTTTAGAGCTTTAAAACCGACTGCTAAAGCGAACAACATACAAAACACTGCCAAACTATTAAGTCAGAGTAGTATAGATCAAGTGCCTACCGAAGGTTTCCAAAGGTCAGCAATCGACCATCCATCAGCTGGCTCGACCGTTTTCAACACTCGCAGCTTCTTACACTTTGAAAGATGTGAAACTTCGACATTTTGCACCTAAGAAACAGGAGAAAAACAGTAAGAAAATGGGATTTTTAGGTGAAGAAACAGGGAAAACTCCGAAAACACAATATTTTCAGGCGAAGAGACGGGGAAAAATGCAAAAAACCACGTCTTCACACCAAAAACAGCAGAAAATCTCAACAATTTGATGAAGATAAGCTAGAATTACTCCTTGGAGCCACCAAAAAACATCTTTAAAACGTCTAAAAGAAGGAAAAAAATGGGAATTTATGGCTTCACACATCATACACCACGTTAAGCTGCCTATAAATCCAAACTAAGCCCACATATGCATAGAAAAATACGCAAAAAACAAGGAAACTGCTGCAAACTATGAGAAAAAAGCAAACTATACACTTCATTAACCTTGAAAGGAATTTAGTAGAATGAAATGCTAATGCTTTTATGAGAAAGTGCATATTTTCCTGCACACATCAAGGTTTTCTCTTCTCTCTGATCTACGACACACACAGATATCTCCTTCTCATCCCTTCTTTTTGATCTAACGACACACACACAAAGCTCTCTTTCTCATTTCTGCCCCATCTTCAATACACACACATCCCTCCCTCCCTCTCCCCATCTGTCTAATCAGCACACACACTAACATAACATCCCACTATACACACACATCTCTGCAATCTCCACCTTAAACAAAGCCTGGCGAAAGAGTATCGTCCTGATCTCCCTCCTCACTGCTTCTGCTTTCTCTCTGTAAAGCCCTATAGTTTCAAATGAAGTCATGTAGGTAGGAGAAAGATCTACACCCTTTAAAACATCTTCAGGAGGAGAAAGGCTTGCGGGTTCCACCTTTTCTGCAGAATTTGTTGGTTTAAGCTGCAATTCTATCCATTCCTGAGAGCGAAAGGCTGGGAAATTCATCGTGAGGAAGAGGAGGGGATTTTTCCAGAGAAAACAGCGGAAAAAGCGGATTTTTGGGGAGGTTTTGGGGGCATGTTATTAGGGGGGGCGGGGGGGGTGTGTGTGTAGATGAGGTAGGTGTGGGGGTATTTGATGCTCTTACCGAGTGTGCCTATCTGCTCTATACCCTGTGTATGTGTGCACGAAATTCGCTCAGACTTTTACTAAATACTTTGAAATCCTGAGAAAAGACGTGTTCTCTGAAAACATTATGATAAATGAAGAGAGAAGAAATGTTTATACTTCCTCTAACCGAGCGAGCTTTTGAAGATGGGGTGGAGGTGGGGGAATGGGGGTGGAAGGGAGGTGGAGGGAGTGGAGGAGGGTGGAGAGGGAGTAGAGGGGGGTGGAGAGGGAGCTGAGGGGGGTGGAGGGAGGTGAAGGAGGGTGGAGAAGGAGAAAAAGAGGGAAAGGAAGGAAGAGAAGAAGATGAAGAACAAGTTCCACAGCCCCACAGAGCAGGTGAAAAAAAAGCAGTAAAGTTGGTATGTGTGTGTGTGAGAAGAGGAAATCACACAAAAACCCCTAGAAATGTGAAGATGAAGATGCGGAGGAGTTTTTCAGAGGAAAAAACTTTTTTTCAGAAAAAAACATAGAAAACAGCGGATTTCGCTACGCGAAGGAAGCAAACCTCCTTTTCTTCCTGACATTCACACACACACTTGAAGACAGTCATAGAAAGAGGGAGACAGATTCATACACACACAAGCAGATGAAGATGCTGACACACACAGAGACAACGAATAGAGTCGCACACACAAGCATAGCAGCACACACACTAATACCGTCACACAGAGTCGGGCACACACAGAGTCGAACACAAACGCACACACACACAGCGGCACATAGAGCCACATATTCACAGAGGCACACAGAGCCATACACACACACACACACGCAAATGCACACACAGAGCTACACAAGCACATACTCGCACACAAGTAAAACTGCATACACCCACACACAAGTAGAGCCACACTCACAGATTCACCCCCACACAAACACACGCCCAACATCCCCACAAAACCACCCCCCCAAAGCAAATCCTTCTTTCTCCACCCACTTGTATGTGTGTTCCAATTCAAAACTTATCAGCTCTCCATCCCCTTGTCTCAAACTGATGCCTAAGAAGAAGGAAAAGGGGAAAGCCCCCCCAAATCTCTCTCGTCCTCATAGGGGGGCGGAGGGAAATGGAAGTCTCAGAGAAGGTGGAGAGAATCCCGCAAAGGCATCTTCAAGGGAAAGCATACCTTCCACTCACCCCCCTCATAATCTAACCCCCCCATATCATCATCTATCCCCCCCGATACCCCCACAAATCACCTTCTACCGATCAGCGCTGAATCGCCTACAAACTGATGAAGAAGGTGCAACCCCCCACCCCCCTTGGCTAGTTGGTGTGTTAGTGGGAGTTGCAGGCAAATCCCTCAGTTATGAGGGGGAAAGCTCAGCTTGTGCGAGTAGTTGGGCATGTGTGTTAGATATCCTTCCTTTGAATGAAGAACTCATCACTTCTTCATATTCAAGGTGTGTGTGTGTGCCCCACCATCCGCTTGAAGAGCTGCAAGCGCTACTGCCTAATGGGCTGAAGATGCTTGGTTTAGCACTCATCCTGAATGATTTTGAAAACGGGGGGAAACTGGTAGGGGGGGAGAGGGAGTGTGGGGGGTTAGAGATTGAGGTGGGTGGGTTGAAGCATGAGGGTGTTGGGTTGAAGCATGAGGGGGATGGGCTGAAACATGAGGGGGGTGGGGGGGGAGATGGATTGATGAGGTTTCACGCTGATCTTCCGGTGCATGCTTCATCCATCGAGAGGGTTTGCCAGGCCCTCCAGCTTAATGGATGGGGCTCTTCTTCTTTCCTGAATGAGTTACCCCCCCCTCTAAGGGATGTGTGTGTGGGGCTTTCAGAGCTACAAATCGCTGAAAACTCCCCGGCAGATTCGCTTTCTATCCTAACGGCGAGTGTTCTCAATAATGAGTGGTGTGGCATGACAGCAGCAAATCCTCCTGAGAGGTTGAATGAGGGGGTTTTGCAGGGGGGGGGGTATATTGTGTGTGCAAGAGAAGTTGGTGATGAAGATGATGTTTTTTCCCACCTTCCTGAGGATTCTACAGCCTTCAATGTGGACAAATCCGGGTTTCTTTCTAAAAAATTGGATGAAAATGAAACAGAGAACCCCACGATTGAGGGGGGTCCGTTGTTATCTGGGGGGGTTGCTGGTGGTTATAGCGCTGAAGAAGCTTTTAGGTTTATAGCGCTGATTGATTGGAAAGCTTCAAGGCTTGGGGGGGGGGTTACGAGGGGGGTAGAGATCTGGAGGGAGGGGTGTTTCAAGGAGGGGGTAGATCTAAAGGAAAACGCCTTCAACGAGGGGGATTTCCAGGGGGGTGAAGAGCTGACCAAGGGGCGTCTACCAAGCCACCAAAGCTTTCAAGTACACACAATTAATGAAGCTACGGCTACTTCCAATCGATTTACTGAGGAAACCCCCCCCCAAAAGCCTCGAAAAGAGGCAGTTATCATCATGAGAGTATTAGAGGATGTGAGAAGCTCCTTGAAGATGAAGGTAGAAGAGGGGTGGGGAATCTTCTCGACCCAAGAAAACCTACTAGAGGGGGAGTTTATGAAGAAGAGCTTTGAAAAATCGACGTTTAGCTCCTCTAATAGAGCATCTCCACTCTACTCTGAAGAAAGCAGTGCAACACACAGAGAAACCACGAAAAACAGAGATTTCTCGCTTTCTTCTTCATCTTCTTCCTGGTATTTTTTCTCAAAGTTTAGCTTGTTTTTGCCCTCAAAAGCTACCGTTTCTTCATGTGTTGAAAACTTCCATTTTAACGAGCAGAAACCCACTTTTTCCTCGAATCCTGAGACTCCACCCTTTGCGAAGATATTGATGTATGATATAAGCCTAGACTTTGATCTCTGTATAGCATTCTCAAGGCAGGAGGTACCCTACCTCCTTGATCAAAGAAGCAGTGAGTGTTTTATGAAGAGCTATGGCTTGGATTCTGTAACACACAAGGTTGAAGGAGCTTCAACTGAGGTGGGATTTTCTACCCTCCAGGCTATCCCCTCCTCTCTATCAAGCCCTTCCCCAGCTTTGATTGCTTCTCTGTTTGAAGATATCTTCAGTGTGCTAAAGGATGTGTGTAAGCTTCCACTGGCTACTCTCATCGATGGGATACAGAGGGGAGAAGCCTCAGTCACTGGTGAGTATCATGAGAACATTCATAGTCAAAGCATAGTCTCTTTGAAACCCTCCCTCTTGCTGCTTAGTGACGAAACAATAAGGGATTCTATCTTTGATTTGTGTGCTGGAGAAAAGAGGGAACAGGCGATTTTCATTGAGGGCGAGTTGGGGGGTGGTGGGCAGGATGAATCTGAGGGGCCTCCAGGGAGCTTATCTCAACCTCCCAACCCCCCCAGGGGTCATTACTCCCCTCAACCTCCTCCCACCTATGATTACTCCTCCCAAACCCCCCCCCCACCCCCCAACTCCCAAACTTCCCCTGCTACCCCATACATTCACATCAAGATAGGCTCCCCCCAATCGAATAGGAAGCAGCTCTACAGCCTTCATCTGCCCCCCCTCAAACTGTGGAATGCGAGCTCAAATTCTACCCACCTACAGGGGGCTGGAACCCCCCCGTCTCTAACTTTGGGGTTCGCAGATAAGAGTAGGCTTCGTCCTCAGTACGTCTTCTGTTGTGTACGAAAGAAGCGAGGGGTTTTCTTTGGAACTGATCGTATACCTCTCTTCGCAGTAATACTGCAGCTGCAGCTCGACATCGCTCGAAGCTTAACTCTTCAAATCTGGAGGTTACTGGGGGGTCTGGAGGTTTCTAAAGTAGTAAAGGCTTCTCCACCTTCATCATCGTTGTCTTCATCTTCATTGTTATCTTTGTCGTTATCTTCATCGATATCTACATCGATAGCTTCACCGATATCTCCCTCTTCTTCTTCTTCATCTCCCTCTTCTTCTTCATCTCCCTCTTCTTCTTCATCTCCCTCTTCTTCTTCATCTCCCTCTTCTTCTTCTTCATCTCCCTCTTCTTCTTCTTCTTCATCTCCCTCTTCTTCTTCTTCTTCATCTTCAACTGCGAATGATTTTGTACGCTTTACTGAGGCAGCTAAGCCCCTCAGATTCGGCATTTTTGATGTCTTCAAGGCTACTCTTCCGGCTACTAGAAGCTTCTACAGCTTGAAGCTGCCTTCTTGCGGTATAGTTGGTGTGCCGATGCGCTACCACACACGCGAGCTGTTTAAACTACCCTTTGCTACCCTAAAGGGGAGATATGATGAGTTGAGACCAGTAGAAGAAATGAGTGAGGAAGAGAGCACAGCGTTAATCTTTACAGTGGGGGGTGTGGGGGGTGTGGCGAATGGGGTGAAAGTAAAGGGCTTGGGGGGTGTGGGGAACATCGGAGAAGGAGAAACACAAGAAGGTTTCAGCGATGATAATGAGATGAAGATGAGAAAGACCTGTAGTGATGAGGCTTTTGGGCGGATTCCTGGACTTTCTGGTGATGATATTCCCTCATTTAATCGAGAGGAGGCTCACACACACGAATCTTCAGAGAGTCTCCCCTCTGTGTACAAATCTGCAGGCGGCGGAAGGGCTTCTTCGCTATGGTCTAACCCTAAACACAGCAAAGGCAGTGCACTCCTAAGCCTTCATGGGGTAGTGTTTGTATGTGTGGCTTTGCTCGTCATACTGCTGATTATACAGCTGATTTGGCGCTTTAACTGAAGGTAACAGGTGTGGCTTCTAAACTGTAGTGCGGCAATTTTACTGGCTACGCATTGGTGGTATGTGCGAAGGGAAAATGTGGTTGAATGCACGAGAAACCAGTGATTGTGTGGGTTGTGGATTGGTGGGAGTGTGTGTGTGCTGCTGAAAGAGTGAAAGTAATGGTGAGAGTGTACGTCTTGTTCTAGACGCGTGAGTCCAATTGAATTTTGCAGTGCGTGTGTGTGTGTGTGTGTGTGTGCGTGTCTGTGTGTATACAGTATCTCTGTGTCTGCGTGAATGTGTGCGTCTGTGTATAATTGTGTGTGTGCAGCATCTCTATATGTGTGATACTTAACTTTGCTAGGTACTCCAGCCAAGAGCAGGTTAGGAGAGTATGAGGAGGTGGCATCTCTACGCACCTTCTCAGGTGGTCTTATCAATACCTTCATTAAGCTGACGCTGTAAGCCCCCTTGTCGGATGGCACACACACACACACACAGAAAACACTAGCGACACACACATCTGGCGACATGAAGACAAGTGTTTTCAAGAGCAGTTGCGATAACTGCATACTTTAAACGACAAACACACACACATCTAAGCGGTACGGATTATCATATGATCGATCAAGCCCACGCATACGCATATATGCCGACTCGCACACATAGTGAAGCCTGCACAAACTTGCACGTATGCACTCGCACACCAATATCCTGGAACACTCATGATCATGCACACACACATGTTTATACACGCACACATATTTACGCGCATCTTAATAGTCACACACACACATACACACACACACACACACTCATATTCACACACGCACTCGCAGTTACGCACACCTACATACTCGCACATACCATAGCCACACACACTCATACTTTTAGATACTCTTGGAGTTTGAAGGTTGCTGCAGCAAGACACATTATTTCTTCACCCTTCTAACCAGTGATCAGAGTATTGGAAAGCCACTGGCTATAGCAGCTTCAGGAAGAACACACACTGGCTAGGGGGTGCAAAACAAGGCACTGCTAGAAGGATGAGGGGGTTGCCGCTAATGCTGCTACTTCACACGTTAGGCAGAGAGTGTGGGAATACTGGACTTCATTCCAACCTGAAAGGCTGTAATCTGCTGAAGACATTTTTCTCTGATAGCAAGCTGAAAGGAGGAAGAGGAAAGAGCAAACTAACACACAAACACACGTGTGTGAAGAGGAAAGAAAGAGCAAACTAACACACAAACACACGTGTGTGTAAAGGAAAGAAAGAGCAAACTAACACACAAACACACGTGTGTGTAGAGGAAAGAGCAAACTAACACACAAACACACGTGTGTGTAGAGGAAAGAGCAAACTAACACACAAACACACGTGTGTGTAGAGGAAAGAGCAAACTAACACACAAACACACGTGTGTGTAGAGGAAAGAGCAAACTAACACACAAACACACGTGTGTGTAGAGGAAAGAGCAAACTAACACATAAACACACGTGTGTGACGAAAAGAAAGAGCAAACTAACACACACAGGAGTGTGTGCACAATGCAGGGGAAGATACGCACACAAGGGTGTGCATCGGAATGAGAAAAATAACAAGCACAAAGGTGCGAACAGGAAAGGGAAAAATAGCACACACAGGGGCACATATAGGAAAGAACAAACTAACACACACAAGAGGGAGTGCACCTGGCAGGGGGAGATACGAGAACACACACAAGACAAAGTAAGAAAAGCAATGCACAGACATCCAAAAAAACGTATGAGCACATGAGCAAGTTAACAGAAGCAAACCAATATACACAAACTCCACACACACAAGCTTATGAAGCCACACACATGAATATGCCTACGTACTTCATCACACACAAGGACGGAAACTTCTTTAGTCAAGTTTCATGCTTCTACCATAGGCTGAAGATGATGTGTGTGTGCACCACATGAAGAGCAGCTCAGCGGGTGATGCAGTAAAAGCACAAGGAAATAGGAGAGATGCCACAGTATTACAATACAGTACCAGCATAGGGAAAGAAATACACCCACACACATAATACCAGCCAAGACACACGCAGCACACACTTAGTATACACGCATATGAACTTACACATGAGTACACAGCATATAGGGGGTACAGACACAGGACATACACAGCACACACACAGCACACACACAGCATACAAACAGCACACACACAGCACACACACACATGCTGATACCTTCATCTCTCCTGCGATATCATTGCAACCAGCCAAACAGGCGTCAAACATCTGCACATGGACAAGCTTAGGAAGAATATTGCAGCCAGAGCTTCAGGGGAACCACTGTGTGTGTGCGTATGTGTGCGTGCGCGAATCTGTGCGTGTGTGTAACACACTTCTTCATGGTGTGCTTACAAAGCTGCGTGTGCATCCATGTGTAATGTCAGGCAGAAGAATCAAGAGGAAAAACATACAAGCCTTCGTTTTTATCGAAGAACACACGCACGAACATCTTCACTGCCAGGGAGTATTAGCGAACAGTCCACACACACACATCTTGAATGCCTAATCAGCTTACTGCCTGGAAGAGATAGCAAGTAGGATACACACAGACACATACATATCTCTGAAGTCTAATGCACTCACCGCTTGGAAGACATGGGAAGGAACACGAGCGTGGAAATCCATCAGTACTACCTGCAGCAATCAGCAATTAGGAACACACAAGCACATGAGAGTGTATAACATGATACCCAAGAAGGCATAAACCTTTCCACCACTTCAAGCTAGACACACACACCAGCATGCAGGCTACTAAGAGAAAAAACCGGCGAAAAAATCAACACACACACTAACACACATTCATTTTCCAACGCCTTCAAGCACACATGCGTTAAGAGCACACACTTAGACAACACACTAGGCAGAAGACTCTAAAAGAAAAGGATAGCCGAAACTTTCATAATGCACATTCACAGGTCACTAACACAGAAAGCCACAGGAACATACACGCACAGAAGCACACACACATATAATTATGCCCACACACACAGCATTTACACTAAAAGAGAGACTTACAGGCTTCTTGGTGTCGGTAAATGAGGCTATCGTTAGCTCAGCTATCCCTGCAGCTGTCTCCATAGAAGTAGGGTCTGTAGGATAGCACAATACACACACAAGTATATAATAAGAAGAAGAAGGTGAAGAAGAAGATGAATAAGAGGATGAAGAAGAGGATGAAGAAGAGGATGAAGAAGAGGATGAAGAAGAAGTAGAGGGAGATAAGAAAGAAGCAGCAAAACAGGGAGAAAAAGACAAATATGAAGAAGCAGAGGATGAAGAAGAGAAACGTCACAAAACTTAAAAAATCGTCAAAAAAACATCGAAAATTCTACCAAACACAAGGAAAGTACTCAAAATTTACGTCATTTTCAGGTTTTCTAGCGTTGAGAAATCGAGAAAAAGTAGCAAACATCTTCAAACACACAAAAGCTATCGAAACTTCACATACGGCAAAACAAGAGGGGGTGTACGTACAGTACTTATGTTACCTATGATGGTCTTCCCGTCAATGTAAGTAGCTGAGCAGGCCGTCATAAAATGCTTCACTGCAATGCCTGCATCTACGAGAGCCAAGTAACCGGCGTTAATAAGAGGGCCGAGTATGCCTAAGCAACAAAAATACACTTTGAGGTGTGCAGCACACACACACGCTGCATGCAGCATGCACAGTATGCACAGAGAGTATGCACACACAGCATGTACATACACACACGTTAATTGGTGAGTGTCTTCAACAGTACCAGCAACTTACTAGTACACACAAGAGAAAGCTGGGAAGCGCACAAAAGAGCAAAAAAAGCATGCAGCAACTGACACACATACACTTAAAAACAGCTCACCATATCCGCACACACACCCACACACACCTAAAAAACCCTCAGAGCACCCAAAAGCACCTTAAAACACCCCACCAAACCCATCCAAAAAAAAACACACATACCACCATCAACCTCTAAGACGTGGATGAAGATAGTTATTTGGCTCATTTGATACTGCTCGAGCAAAATCACAGACTCAAAGGCCTGGTTAGCGATGATAGCTAGCTCTAGTGATAGGCGATCGTTTTTGGGTCTCAATTTCCTGTCTGTAGAGCTATAAGCAGCTAGAGTCACTTTACACACAACATTCCCCTTCTCGACCGTCTTATCTCTCTTTCTGTTAATCTACACACACACACACACACACATGGTAATGTGTATTAGGATATATAGTAGGGAAGAAAAATAGAGGGAGGTGGGTGCGCACACACCAACACACAATATACCTAAAAGAATACTTACAGAGAAACTCCACTCTATGTGTGTGGGAATGAATTGAAGACACCCAAGTATTGCACACGAGAAAGTAGAGAGAGATATCATAAAAGAGGAATGAAAAGCATCAAAGTAGGGGGAGTGGGGTGGAAGAGGGATGGAGAGAGGGGGAAGGTAATGAAGATGAAGA